>JBBPBX010025834.1:0-38570 GCA_038048925.1 Garcialebias charrua
TCCACTTGAGACAGGAAGGAGAGGATCTGAGTCAAGAACTCTGCTTGAAGACATGTCATCATATCAACTCTATCATATCAATATATCAATCAAACCTTGAGGAAATCAAAAAGCAGCCAGTTCTTTCTGTTCCTCACTAATGTCACAGTAAGAGTGATTGCATGGGACCGTTAATATCACACGTCACAAACACGAGCAGGAGAAGGACATTGCAGAACGTTCCCGCAGGAGAGTTATCAATCATGAGCGCATAACACTTCATCAGCAAATGTCAGCTGATCAAACTCAGCTCACGCCAACAGTTCAGCGATGAAAACTTTTCAGCTGTTTTCAGCTTCTTCAGCAGCTTTCAGAAAAGAATCCTTCAGCAATAAGCATTCACGCTACATTTTCACAGGAAATGACATGTCTCTAGTTTGATATTTTCTGAGGTAGGAAGCCACCAACATGAAGAGAACATTTAAACTCAGATGACTGACCTTCCTGTGTGTTTGTGTTTGTTTCCTGTCCAGGTGCGTATGGAGTGGTGCTGAAATGCAGACACAAGGTAAGACGTGGCGTTCTAACGGTTCTGTTAACATTTTGTGCTGTGATACATTTCCACAAACTTTGCTTATTATTCAAGTTATCCAGCTCACAAGGTTTGCATGTGTACATATGGTGGCTGTCATCTTGGATTTTGATGTGGCAAACCAGTTTTTGAACGGAACCTTTGCTACACCTAGATGTAGCCGCACACCAAAATTAAAGTCAGTACCTCACCTATTTTTCAAGTTATTATGCTCCACCTCCTTCAAGGTGGAGGTGGGAGTGCATCAAGGATCGGCTCTGAGCCCCTTCTTGTTTGCTCTGGTGATGGACCGACTAACAGATGAGGTCAGGCAGGAATCCCCATGGACTATGATGTTTGCAGATGACATTGTGATATGTGGTGAGAACAGGGAACAGGTGGAAGAGAACTTGGAGAGGTGGAGGTATGCACTTGAAAGAAGAGGAATGAAAGTCAGCCGTAGTAAGACAGAGTACATGTGTGTGAATGAGAGGGAGGCCAGTGGAACAGTGAGGCTACAAGGAGCAGAGGTCACAAAGGTGCAGGACTTCAAGTACTTGGGGTCCACTGTCCAGGAAAATGGGGAATGTGGTAAAGTCAAAGTCAACTTTATAGTCAAAACTGCAATATGTACAGGACATACACAGGATTGAAATTGCATTTCTCTCAGTCCCTCGGTGCAACAGTAACCATTTAAACACTAAAACACTGAAACATTTAATAAACATAAGCATAAAATGAAATAACAAAAGTGTAATACTGTCCTGAGTTTTTGCATAGTAGTTTTTGCATAGTAGTAGTATGAAATTATGAAAAGTTACACCAACACTAAAACACTAAACATTTAATAAACATAAGCATAAAGAGGTGAAACAGAGTCCAGACAGGATGGAGTGGGTGGAGAAAGGTTTCAGGAGTGATTTGTGACAAAAAAGTGTCAGCAAAGGTCAAAGGAAAAGTTTACAAGACAGTGGTGAGACCAGCTATGTTGTATGGTCTGGAGACAGAGACATGGACAAAAAGACAGGAGAAAGAACTGGAAGTGGCAGAAATGAAGATGCTGAGGTTCTCCTTAGGAGTGACAAGGATGGATAAGATCAGGAATGAGATCATCAGAGGTACAGCACATGTTGAACAACTGGGAGATAAAGTTAGGGAGGCCAGACTGAGATGGTTTGGACATGTCCAGAGGAGGGACAGTGGGTATATTGGTAGAAGGATGTTAGAAATGCAGCTGCCAGGAAAAATACAAAGAGGAAGTCCAAAGCAAAGATATATGGATGCAGTTAGAGGACATGAAGGTAATTGGAGTGAGGACAGAGTGAGATGGAGGAGGATGACTTGCTGTGGAAACCCCCAAAGAAGGAAAAGCTGAAAGAAGATGATTATGCTCACAACATGCATGAACAGACAGATGGATGGTTTTTCCCTTCTTCTTTATTTTGTGCTGGGAACTAAAACTTGGCTAAACATAGCAGTTAGTCAAAGGAACTTTCCAGGATTACTTCATGAAAGTGTTTGTTGCGCACGTTAAATGAGTAACATGTAACACACAACTGAGGAAGGAAGGAGAACTGAAAGGTCTTATGGACCCAGGCTGATGGACAGAGTGGGGACACCTGGGCAAAATGACAACTGGGGACAGGTGAGAGTGGGCGGAGGAACTGAAAGAGCAAACAACGGAGGAACAGAACACAGAAACACATAGATAACAACCAAAAGGGGAAACAAAACCAACACTGAACAAAAAGACTATCAAAAAAACAAACAGACACAGATCCTGACAGTTTCTTTTATGTCTGTCCAGCTGTTCATGAGACATTTCAACGAGCGTACACTTTTATCAGGATCTGAAACAGTATACAGGTGGTCCCCGACTTACGAGTAGGGATGCACCGATCCACATTTCTTACATCCGATCCGATACCGATTCCTAAATCTGGGTATCGACCGATACCGATACTTTTCCGATCAGATATCGGCATTCAGGTACAGGAGGCTGTAATAATTAAGTTGTTGAATGGAGTTGCACGAAACTCTGTGACCTCTGTCTTAACATTGTGTGAGGTAAACCCAGAGAAGACACTCTGAGCCTCACTACAGTAACACCCAAAATAATGGCATACAAGAGTCAGGTCTCTACCACAGACGTCCTTCTGGCTCATGGTGCAGCCTGGAACACTAGTCTAAAATACTGCTAAGCATTATGGGGAATCAACACAGTCCCCATTTTTTAGTTTTATTTTTGATTGTGGCACTATGAGTTGTAATTCTTGTTGGTTTTGATCAACAGATACAGATTTAAACAATACTGTACATTGAATTTACATTTATAAATTCAATGCATAGTTTAAATCTGTATCTGTTGATCAAAACCAACAAGAATTACAACTCATAGTGCCACAATCAAAAATAAAACAAAAAAATGGGGACTGTGTTGATTTCCCATAATGATTAGCAGTATTTTAGACTAGTGTTCCGGGCTGCACCATGAGTCAGAAGGACATCTGTGGTAGAGACCTGCCTCTTGTATGCCATAAGTTTGTGAATTACTGTAGTGAGGCTTAGAGTGTCTTCTCTGGGTTTACCTCACACAATGTGAAGATGGAAGTCACAGAGTATGGTGCAATATATCGTGCTCTCAGACATCTAGAAAGTATCGGAAATATTGGAAGGTTGGATCGGAAAATCCGATACTTATATTATGCTGGTATCGGATGCCGATACTGGATCGGATCGGCCCCATCTCTACTTACGAGCACATCGACTTACGAGGTTCTGGACTTACGAGCTGACTAACGAACAGTAAAGTTGTACAGAACATACAGAAAATACAGCACTGGTATGTGTTTTTAGATGAAAGTGTGTTAGCTAACCGTTTGTAAACAAAGTTCTGTGCATGTTTATGAACCAGTATGTACGTTTGTGTTGAAAAACGGGTGTTCGTAGTAGCGCTAGCATACATTTTCCGGCTTACGACCGAAAATCCGGACTTACGAGCGACACGTGTTTCGGGTTCCGACATACGAGATTTCGTGTTACGAGCACCTCGTAGGAACGGAACTCGCTCGTAAGTCGGGGACCACCTGTACATCATTCTTGTTTATTTACATCACCATGGTAACTCAAAATGCCACTAGAAATGGCATCAAACCTCTTGCTGCTCATTTTGATATATAGTACCGGTATGTGTTGTATGGGTGTACCACGTACTGCATGGCTTCCTGTACTTTTCAATGGTTGGCTCCTTCTGGAGCGAGAATACACTTGATATAAACAAGATGTTGAATAAATACACAAACAACTTTCCATACTTTGTGGATATATACTTTTACTCAACATCAAATAACCTCAAAATCCTTATGGTCTTGTAGGGTTTAACCAGCAGCTTTTAAAGTTAAGTCAAGTTCAAGGAAAAGCCATCTTTTTGTTTCTCTGACCAACTATTAAAATTTTTCCCAGAGGTATAACAATGTCAGAGTTTCAGCTTTTGCACATGGAGCTCTCGTCTCAGACCAGTAAGAGCTTTGCAGAAAGAGAGCAGTTATTTTTACTTGTCCCAGCTGGAAGCAGGGCAGCAGAGGGAGAGGGGGCATTTGACAGGCAGGAAGTGATGCGCCGGGAGCCTGTTGGTAAATGGGTCACCCCGTTAGAAGTCTGCAGCAGACCTGCGTGGGAATAATGGGATTTCAAACATTCCAAACTCACTGGGCTTAAGCCCAAACAGAAGCCTCTAACTGTGCCGCCGAGAAATTAATTTAAAGTGTTGGTTGTGTAATTTAAACATTCTTTACAGCACAGTTTGTGTTTGACAGAACATTTAATTAGGCGAGTGAATGTGTGCCAGGATTTGTTCTGCCACTTTGTGCAAGTGTTGTATTAGCATATGTGGGCGTTTGTATGGAGGCTCATGTGTTAGCTTGACTACGTGTTTTGGGAGCGACAAAATCACAACCTACACCAGTCTCCTGGTGCCGGTACCGAGTCACCCTGTGCTACCTGAGAGCTCCCAGGACCTGCTGATTAATCACCTCTGATCATTTGTCTAAAATCTCTTTCAAACTTAATTATTAACTAGAAGTGCACCCAGGTGGGGTAGGGGCAGCCAGGCAGGGCAGCTGACCTAGGACCCGAAAGCACGATCCCCAGCCATGCCCACATGTCGTGGTGTCTTTGAGCAAGACACCCAATCCCTAATTGCTCCCCGGCCCGGGCACCCACATATGCCCACTGCTCCACCTGGGTGTACCTCAGGTATGGGAACATTTGTACAATGATGACAACACATAGCACTTAAGATGATCAGAAACTTGCAAGTTTCTTTAAAGGAAATGTCTTCTTAGCTTTTAAAGAAAACTTCTGAGTCCTTTGAGAATAGAAGTTCGATTAGATAGGACCCAGAAATGGAGACTGACACGAGGAGCTCAAATAAAATAACCACTTTTTATTTAACACAAACAAAAGTCTGGTGTGGCAGAAACTATTAAATAGCAAAGGTTAGCGAAACAGAGGAGACACGGAGGAGAACCAGACAGGCCAGACTAGGGATGCACCGAGCCACATTTCTCACTTCCGATCCGATCCGATACTTATTAACTCAGTATCGACCGATACCGATACTTTCCCGATCCGATACTGTTCAGGTATTTGACTCTGTATAATGAAACTTTTGCACCCAAACTATTCATTTTAACATTGTGTGAGATAAACCCAATGAAGACACTCTTAAGCCTTACAATAGGGAACCCCCCTATTGTAAGGCTTAAGAGTGTCTTCATTGGGTTTATCTCACACAATGTTAAAAAGGGCAGTCACAGATTGTGATTGAACACAAGTGCTCTTTGAAGCTGGATCGGAAAAGTATCGGCAGGTTTGATCCGATACCCGATACTTAAATAATGCTGGTATCCGATACCGATACCGATACTGGATCGGATCGGCCCCATCCCTAGGCCAGACTGCAGGAGAAGACTGGGAAACTAAAAAGACTGGGGCTGATGAGAAGAGAGGAGACACCTGAACAAAATGACAACAGGGAACAGGTGGGAGGGGCAGAAACTGGGAGAGAAGGCTGACAATAGTAAAGTACAGGTGTCATAAGGAACACAGAAGAACATAACAAAACAGAGGAAGGCTACCAATAAACAAAGCCCAGCCAAAGAACAGCACTTCCAGAATACCGATTTTTGAAAAGTTCACACTAACAGACTGGTTTCAGCAGTTTTTACATGAGGAAATGAAGACGAGATTACGCACCTAGAATCTGACGAGGATCATGATCCATCAGACCACCTGAACTCATCAATCTCTGCCAGGGCGACTGTTTCAACCAGCTGCGTCCAGTCCTGGTGCTCGAGGGCCACCATCCTGCATGTCCCTGCTCTGCTCAACTCATCAATTGTTCGTTTATTTAAATCAGGTGTGTCAAAGCAGAAAAAACTGCTAAAACATGCAGGATAGTGGCACTGGAGGACCAGACATAGCCAGTTTCAAACAACAAAGAACAAGAACCATCTCGCTGTTGTCTCATAGTCGCCACTGTCCCTCTCTCTTGCTGTTCACATCGATCTTCCTGTTGCTACTTCCTGTGTCCGACCCGCTCTGTGTCATTGGCGGTCAGCGACACGTTTTCTCAGTTGGGTCAATGATCAGTGCTCGGACACTGACTGCATCCAGATTCAGCTCCAGAGACCCAAACACGTCTGGCTGACTGGGACTGAGGCCAGGCCCGGTTTGTTCTCCTCACACACCAAAAGATTTGGGGGAATTGTTCATAAAACCTGGCAAAAAATAAATAAATCCCCAGCTTAACGAGACTCTATAATTAATTGGAAATCTTTTGGGCCTTTATTCAGCCATAATATGATATGAGATTTTTAGCATATGTTGATAAAATTAGTTATTTTTTAGGTCTGTTAAACTAAAAGGTGGCTTGACAAAGAAAATGTGAAGATATCATCAATAAAGCAAACTATTCAAATACAAGCTTTACCAGCGTTTTACAATAGAGTTTCAAATGCAGATATTATTTGCAGACACTGAAGCAGATGATTTTATATTAAACATCCCTGTAAAACAACTGGTTTGTGTGATGAGGAGCACAGACGGTGACATGCAGCTCCTTCCAGTGCCTGAGCCGATTGTCGTCTGACCTTCTGTGGACCGAAGGACAAACCAGAGCTGAGGGGCTGTGATGTAACTCCCTCTCTGGTCCATTGTCTTCAGCCGCTGAAGCCTGAGGGGATTATAGAAATATATATGCTACTGAAAATACGGCTTTCCAATTAACGTAGCATCCATTTAAGGAATGCATGTCACTCATCCTCCCTGTATAACCAAGTTTTAAACAAAGATATGGAACGATCTGTTAAATCGTATGAGCTAGGGATGACTCAGCACATCATTTTAAAACCACACCAAACAAGCCTCTGTGTCTCAGAAAGTGATCATTATGTATGGCGTTAGCTCTAGAGCTAATATTTGTATGGTGTTAGGTGTAGAGCTAAAATATCAGACATCACAAGTTGATCACATTTGATCGTTTTGACCCATATATTGTGCCTAACAACTAAAACAAAATATAACTTCATTATCATTGTGTTATAAATGTTTAGCCTTGGCTCCTTGTGTTTGTCTTCACTAAACCTATGTACGTCATCGTCCCAGAATGCATTGTGCCAGTGCAATTATCAAGGTCAAGGTTTTCTTTATTGTCATTCGCGTCTCATGTGATACATGTGGTGGAACAAAATTGTGTGCACAAGTTACATCCAGCAAAGTATAAATTGTAAAAGAAAAACAGTAAGATCTAAGATATGAACTAAGAAATATGCTAAACTAAGAATACACTAAACACTTAATAGTGCAAAAACCAATGCGCAATAATTTTAGCAACGTCCTTAGGTTAACAATGTGGTTATGCAATTTTTAATCAGAAGTTTTTACAAGTCACAAACAACTTTTAGTATATTATGTGATACAGTATTATTGTTGTTTCATTCCCAATTTATTGAGTTTTTAACAATTTAATTACAGTATTTCATTGTTTTTGCCTTTCCCCTTTTACTTTCCAACTGTTGACTCCTTCTCTTGACTTTGTACCTTTAAGAAGCATCTTGTGCCTTAGTTTACTCACTAAAGTTTGTTTTTTGGTTCCACTTGGTCTGTCACGGCTTTGTTTCTTCACAGGAAACCAACGAGCTGGTGGCTATTAAGAAGTTCAAAGACAGTGAAGGTGTGTGAAGGAACAGTTTTTTTTTATGGCAGGGAGTGAGAGATGATGCTGAAAATGTTTTTACATGTTTTTAATTTGCACCCAGAAAATGAGGAGGTTAAAGAAACGACCCTTCGGGAGCTTAAGATGCTCCGGACGTTGAAGCAGGACAACATCGTGGAACTGAAGGAGGCTTTCCGCAGGAGGGGGAAGCTCTACCTGGTCTTTGAATACGTGGAGAGGGTAACAATGTTGTTGTGTTTAATTCACTCAGTCTGAGCTCTGTTCACACAGTCCTACTGCTGCATGCTGCTGCGACTGGTCTGCTTTAAAGTTGTAGGATGTTGACTGCTCAGTTAAACAGGAAAAAGTGTTGCCATGGCAACACAAAAACTGTGCTGGTGGTGAGTACATGTAATGGTATTCCCCACTGTGTTGCCAGGGTGGCCAAGTACTTAAACTGACTGAACTTCAGCTACTGAAGGATGGATGGATGGATGGATGGGTGGATGGATGTATATAGATGGATGGATGTATATAGATGGATGAATAGATGGATGAATAGATGGATGGATGGATGGATGGGTGGCTGGGTAGATGGATGGATAGTTGACTGATGATGGATCGTTGGGACAGCTGGATGAATAAATGGATAGATGGAGGGCTGGATGAATAGACAGATGGATGGTTGGATGGAAAGTTGGATGAATAGATAGATGGATGGATTGGTGGATGGACAGTTGAATGAATGGATGGCTTGATGGATGGATGGACACATGGATGGATGAATAGACTTGGATAGATGGATGGATGGATTGTTGGATGAATAGATGGATGGATGGATGGATGAATAGATAGATGGATGGATGGATGAATAGACAGATGGATGGATGGATGGCTTGTTGGATGGAAAGTTGGATGAATATGGATGGATAGATGGATGGATGGACAGACAGATGGATGGATGAATAGACTTGGATTGATGGATGGATGATGGATGGATGGATGGATGGATTGATTGTTGGATGGACAGTTGGATGAATAGACAGATGGATGGATGGATGGATGAATAGACTTGGATTGGTGGATGGATGGATGATGGATGGATTGATTGTTGGATGGACAGTTGGATGAATAGACAGACACACAGATGGATGGATGGACAGATGGATGGATGAATAGACTTGGATTGATGGATGAATGGATGGATGGGTGGATGGATGGATGGATGATAGATTGATTGTTGGATGGACAGTTGGATGAATAAACAGACAGATGGATGGATGAAAAGACTTGGATTGATGGATGGATGGATGATGGATGGATGATAGATCGATTGTTGGATGGACAGCTGGATGAATACTTGGATGGATGGATGATGGATGGATTGATTGTTGGATGGACAGTTGGATGAATAGACAGACACACAGATGGATGGATGGACAGATGGATGGATGAATAGACTTGGATTGATGGATGAATGGATGGATGGGTGGATGGATGGATGGATGATAGATTGATTGTTGGATGGACAGTTGGATGAATAAACAGACAGATGGATGGATGAAAAGACTTGGATTGATGGATGGATGGATGATGGATGGATGATAGATCGATTGTTGGATGGACAGCTGGATGAATACTTGGATTGATGGATGAATGGATGGATGATGGATGGATGATATATTGATTGTTGGATGGACAGCTGGATGAATAGACAGATGGATGGATGGATGAATAGACTTGATTGATGGATGGATGGATGGATGGATGATGGATGAATGATTGTTGGATGGACAGCTGGATGAATAGACAGATGGATGGACAGCTGGATGAATAGACAGATGGATGGATGGATGAATAGACTTGGATTGATGGATGGATGGATGATGGATGGATGATTGTTGGATGGACAGCTGGATGAATAGACAGACAGCTGGATGGACGGATGAATAGACAGACAGATGGATGAATAGACTTGGATGGATGGATGAATGGATGGATGATGGATGGATGATGGATGAATAGACAGACAGCTGGATGAATAGACAGACAGCTGGATGGATGGATGATGGATGAATAGACTTGGATTGATGGATGAATGGATGGATGGATGATGGATGGATGATGGATGAATAGCCAGACAGCTGGATGAATAGACAGACAGCTGGATGGATGGATGATGGATGAATAGACTTGGATTGATGGATGAATGGATGGATGGATGATGGATGGATGATGGATGAATAGACAGACAGCTGGATGAACAGACCGACAGCTGGATGGATGGACAGATGTTCTGCTGTCCCTCCTCAGCTCTCCTGAAGGTTAAATCATCTCGTGGTTTTCCAGAACATGCTCGAGCTGCTGGAGGAGTTTCCGACCGGCGCTCCACCAGATAAAGTGCGCAGCTACATCTTCCAGCTGATCAAAGCCATCAACTGGTGCCACACCAACGAGATCGTCCACAGAGGTGACCGTCTGATCCGCTTGTCCACCAGCAGCACATCTAAACCCAGACTAAGTTGTTGCTGCAAAAATATCAGTTAGTTGACTCGGTCCAAAACAGTGAATTTGAAACTTGGTTCTTTAGGATTCTCCAACGTTCAAACCATTTTCATCATAGTTGTCACCAAAGAAGCTTTGGGTTGTTTCACTCAGCTAGAAACTTTCAGCAAAAACAAATGAAATCGGGCACAGCTGACGCTCCTTGACCACAACCAGTTTACACAAACCAGAAATCTTCCAACTGTGAGTTTATTATCAGACAAACAAACTCTGACTGAACTCAGACTTGGTCTTGTTTGTGTTGCAGATCAGGAAAAGTTATTCAGCCCAAGAAAATCCAAATAAATGATCTAAAATTTTGACATTAAGGAGCTGTTCAGACCTGTCGTTTGTACAGGTAGTCCCCGACTTACGACGGAGTTCCGTTCCTACGTGGCGTCGTAAAGCGGATTTTGACGTAACTCGAAACATACGTCCAAACTGCACCTTACACTTACAGTACTGTATTTTACCGAGCACTTAGCCTATCCTAACAGTACCCTACTACATAATTATCAAAAAACACATACATTAGAGAGCCATAATGAAGGGAAAAAAATAGTTAATTTCCTACTCTGGACTGCTGGTGAAGCCATTTCCTCCGTTTCTCCCTCCCGCCTACGGATTCTCCATTCGTTTACGTTGTAAAACCGCCGTCCATAAAACAGCTACTTTTCCACAGCTGCTGCCTGTTTCTGCCTGTCCATCTGGCTCCAACAAGTTTTGTTTTGTTTTTTGAATGTCCAGAGGACCAGACTAAGCTTTTTTAGAGAGTACAGGGCAGCTGTAGATGAACACCTCACCTCAGAAGAATTCACCTCACCTTGACAAACATCATTCCTGTGTTTTGTCTTTGAAACTGTTAAAATAAGATTGAATTCTAAAGATGTCATTTTGAATGTTTATTTTTAATGTGTATTTTAAGTATTAAACTTAAAACATGCAATGTTTTGACAGAGGTACCATACCATACCATACCATTTTATTTATAAAGCACTTTAAACAGGAACAAGTCCACACCAAAGTGCTGAGGTGTCACTGTTGACCATAGATCTCTTAAAAGAAATGTCAAATTGAACAAACAAAGGCTCTTTCTTTGTTTTCTTCATGGGAACCACTCTGAGAAAAGTACTCCTTTTCCATAAGGGAAGATATCAAACTTAGCGAGTTCGCATGTTTAGAAACTCCATGGTTAGATTGAACAAAGCTTCTTTAAAAACGATCTCTCAGTTTCAAACAAAGGCCTTGGGTTATTGAGTTTATGTTGTCAGGTGAGGTTAATACAATAACAGCTTTTTTTTTTTTAAATTACATTAGTGTCAACTTAGGAAGTTTGTGAGCTAAGCTGAATATTTGTAAAAGTATTTATGTTCATTCCCAAGGGAATAGGTGAATCTTATTTTAACAGTTTCAAAGACAAAACACTGGAATGATGTTTGTCAAGGTGAGGTGAAGTCTTTCTGAGGTGAGGTGTTCTCCTACACAACACTTCCACTTCCCATTGAGGCCATTCAGACCTGTACTCAGTGCCACTGGAGAGACTCCGTGCTATCCAGTGGTTCAGATCAGAGTCAAGCGACAGGTGTAAACTACGGTGGCCGAGGGGTGCAAACACGCTGCAAAAGAAAAACGCTCTGCAGACACAAAGAAAGCGCTCCAAATTACGGCTGCAACGGAAGTGCTCCAGACCACTAGGTCTTCTTTGTTTGACTGCCCCTAGTGGTCTGGAGCACTTCCGTTGCAGCTTTTCCCATTTGCAGCTCTTTCTGGGTTTGCTGCTTGTTCGTTCTTTGGGAGCGCGTTTCATCTTTTGGAGCGCTCTTTTCTTTTTTGCGTTGCAGCTGCTTTTTAATTTGCAGCATTTGGTTTGGAGCGCTGTTTTCTTTTTGCTGCGCGTTTCATCTTTTGGAGCGCTGTTTTCTTTTTGCTGCGCGTTTCATCTTTTGGAGCGCTGTTTTCTTTTTGCTGCGCGTTTCATCTTTTGGAGCGCTGTTTTCTTTTTGCTGCGCGTTTCATCTTTTGGAGCGCTGTTTACTTTTTGCTGCGCGTTTCATCTTTTGGAGCGCTGTTTACTTTTTGCTGCGCGTTTCATCTTTTGGAGCGCTGTTTTCTTTTTGCTGCGCGTTTCATCTTTTGGAGCGCTGTTTACTTTTTGCTGCGCGTTTCATCTTTTGGAGCGCTGTTTACTTTTTGCTGCGCGTTTCATCTTTTGGAGCGCTGTTTACTTTTTGCTGCGCGTTTCATCTTTTGGAGCGCTGTTTTCTTTTTGCTGCGCGTTTCATCTTTTGGAGCGCTGTTTACTTTTTGCTGCGCGTTTCATCTTTTGGAGCGCTGTTTTCTTTTTGCTGCGCGTTTCATCTTTTGGAGCGCTGTTTTCTTTTTGCTGCGCGTTTCATCTTTTGGAGCGCTGTTTTCTTTTTGCTGCGCGTTTCATCTTTTGGAGCGCTGTTTACTTTTTGCTGCGCATTTCATCTTTTGGAGCGCTCTTTTCTTTTTTGCGTTGCAGCTGCTTTTTAATTTGCAGCATTTGGTTTGGAGCGCTGTTTTCTTTTTGCTGCGCGTTTCATCTTTTGGAGCGCTGTTTTCTTTTTGCTGCGCGTTTCATCTTTTGGAGCGCTGTTTTCTTTTTGCTGCGCGTTTCATCTTTTGGAGCGCTGTTTACTTTTTGCTGCGCATTTCATCTTTTGGAGCGCTCTTTTCTTTTTTGCGTTGCAGCTGCTTTTTAATTTGCAGCATTTGGTTGGAGCGCTGTTTTCTTTTTGCTGCGCGTTTCATCTTTTGGAGCGCTGTTTTCTTTTTGCTGCGCGTTTCATCTTTTGGAGCGCTGTTTTCTTTTTGCTGCGCGTTTCATCTTTTGGAGCGCTGTTTTCTTTTTGCTGCGCGTTTCATCTTTTGGAGCGCTGTTTTCTTTTTGCTGCGCGTTTCATCTTTTGGAGCGCTGTTTTCTTTTTGCTGCGCGTTTCATCTTTTGGAGCGCTGTTTACTTTTTGCTGCGCGTTTCATCTTTTGGAGCGCTGTTTTCTTTTTGCTGCGCGTTTCATCTTTTGGAGCGCTGTTTTCTTTTTGCTGCGCGTTTCATCTTTTGGAGCGCTGTTTACTTTTTGCTGCGCGTTTCATCTTTTGGAGCGCTGTTTACTTTTTGCTGCGCGTTTCATCTTTTGGAGCGCTGTTTTCTTTTTGCTGCGCGCTTTTATTTCATCTTTTGGAGCGCTGTTTACTTTTTGCTGCGCGTTTCATATTTTGGAGCGCTGTTTACTTTTTGCTGCGCGTTTCATCTTTTGGAGCGCTGTTTACTTTTTGCTGCACGTTTCATCTTTTGGAGCGCTGTTTTCTTTTTGCAGTGCGTTTGCACCCCTCGGCCACCGTAGTAAACCGCCTCTAAATGTGCTTAAATCCATTTTGAAGAATTATTTTCATTGTATAAAATCTCTGTTAGATTCTTCAGACAAACACAAACAGGTACTGTATAAGGGGATTTTTTTTTCTTTTCGAAACATGTTTGAACAAAGAAAGACAGCTGATACAAAACTACTTTCTCTGTTCCAGATATCAAGCCAGAAAACCTTCTCATCAGTTCTTCAGATGTTCTCAAACTCTGTGACTTTGGTGAGTTTTCAGATGATTATTTCCTGTTAACAAAAGAAAAATAAATAAATAAACAAACAAATACATATATAATTAAGTGCTTTGAAAATAAATCACTTTTAAGTAGCATTTTGTTGTTGTTTGGTGGTTGTTTGGTGTGAGTGAGACAGGTCCCTCTTGTAAATGAGTCCCCGTGACTCAACGAGGCTAGCCTGTATAAATAAAGGTTGAATGAATGAATGAATGAATTTTGTAACTTTAGACAGTTTGCTCATTTTTCTCCATTTAGGTTTTAGCCAGCTATTTGTTACGTTTGGCTTTTAGCATTAATGCTACTTATAGCTCATACTGTATTTGTTTTTCTACTTTTAGCTTCAACTAGCATACTGGCTTTTTTTAGTTAGCAATTTTAGGCTGTGAATGTGTTTTGTTACTTTCACCTAGTGTTTCACAAATTGTACATTATTTTCTTGCTACTTTGAACAATCATTTTGCCACGTTAGTTTGCCACTTTACCTTTTAGCTATCATTTCACTACGTAAAACTATTATTTTGCAACTTATTGTTATTTTAGCTAGGATTTTGCTAATTTTGAATGGCAGTTTGCTACTTTTTCTTTTAGCTAGTAGCATTCTGTCATATGGTACATTTGGCTGCTTTTAGCTTTTAACTAACATTTTGCTACACTTAGCTATCTCTTTTTGCTTTTCTTTCAGCTTCTTCAGCAATGTCCTTTAAAACTTAGCATCCATGTTGCGTTTTTGCTGAAAATGTATTTTCTCTTAGATCTCTCCTTTTATTCGTGCCTGAGATCTTTGTGTTTTTGTTGACTCTGTTCTGTGATTGAGACCCGTCTGTCTTCCGGTTCTTAAGTTTGTTGAGAGAAGTCCCACATTTGTTTTGACACCGTAATGTCAGATGATCAGTTCTGTCCCTGGAAAGCTTTTCCAGCCAGCGCTCCAAACCTTCCCTGCTGGGGTTTATTTCAGGCAAATCAAAGTCATGTTAATAATAGACTCCTTCCTCCTCTTTAAAGCACAGTTAAATATATTAATAGGGCACATGTTTTTGCCATTGTGCAGCCTTCTATGTGTGTGTTCCACATTTGGATGAGTATTTGCCAAAATCCCACAGTCAGTTAGTGCTGAATAATTGGCTAACGTGCTCCCAGTGAGTCAGCTGGGGTGAGATTTGTTTGTTATTCACTGTTGGAGCCGGCGTTCTGTTTATTGTGACTTTTCTTGCCTAAAATGGACTCTGAAGAGCAGTTATCTGAAGCAGGCCGCCTGCAGTGACAAAACTAATTAGTTTGATCACATGACAAAGATACAGTAATTTCCATCTCATCTGAGTGTTTTAACGTTTCTTCTCTCTGGTATGTGGTTTAGTTCCTGACTCAACGAGCTCTAACTGATTCATTCGTTTCCCTCCGGCTCAGGTTTTGCTCGTAACCTGTCTGAAGGAACAGATGCCAACTACACAGAGTACGTTGCCACGAGGTGGTACCGCTCACCTGAGCTGCTGCTGGGGTGAGTCTGTGAGAACATTTTATTCAGAATGGAACGAATGGTTCTGTTGACTGGTCCCTGCAGAATATTTTCAAAGTTTCATCACAGTTTTTTTTTTTTTTTGCATAAAAGTAAAATAAATTCCAACAATTTTTAGTGTAACGTCTAATGCTACAATCCATGTGCAATATTTGTCTGAATGATGATTCATAAAATATAAACATCATTTAACATTTAGCTGTATTTACAAATAGTTTCCCTTCACAACACATTGAGAGAAGTTCAATTCCTTCAAAAACTTTTTCTGCTTCAGCTACTGTCTTTGCTTATGCTACGTTTAGCTTTTAGCTACATTTCAGTTAGCTATTAAGTTTTTAATTTTTTTATTTCAGCCTCCTGTGGTTTTAGCTTTTACGTAGCCATTTGCTACTTTTAGCTTTCTAGCCTCTGATACTTTTGGCTGGCCTTTAATTTTTAGCTACAGTTTTGCTGCTTTAGCTTTTTTATTTATTTACCCTTTATTTATACAGGTAGTCTCATTGAGCCATGAGAACTCATTTTTTAACCACTGCGCCACCACTCCCCCTTTAGCTATCCTTTTGCTACTTTAGTTGCCAGGTTTGTCTTTTTCTTTCAGCTGTTCCCTCTTCAGGGCTGCCACATAGATTCATCCTTCATGTCACTCTTTTGTTAGCCATTTGTTAACTTTAGCATCTAGCCTTTTGCTCCTTTTATATTTTAACTAGAGTTTTACTCTTTTTTTAAAGCTTTTAACAAGAATTGTATTACTGTGAGTTTCTATAGACTCGTGTTTGTATCTTTTCGCTATCCATTCGCTACCTTTAACTTCTAGCTAATGATTTGACAAGTTTAGCCTTTTTAATTTTTTTTAGCTACCACTTTGCTACTTCAGCTTTAAGCTAGCTATGTGCTATTTTATTTTCTAGCAAACATTTTTAGACTTATAGCAGTTTTGATATTTTTAGATTTCCGTTGACTTTTTGTAATGTTACGTTTAAGCTAGCCAATTGGTTATTTGATAGTTTTATTTAAATTTAGTTTTTTATTTTTTTATTTTAGATTTGGGCCAAAGTTTTTCTAATTTAACTTTAAGCAAGCCTTTTGAGTTATCTTTCTGATGCTATTTTCAT
Source organism: Garcialebias charrua (assembly GCA_038048925.1). Lineage (NCBI taxonomy): Eukaryota > Metazoa > Chordata > Actinopteri > Cyprinodontiformes > Rivulidae > Garcialebias > Garcialebias charrua. The sequence goes on from JBBPBX010025834.1 coordinate 16,555, forward strand.
ATTTTAAGATAGATTTGCTGCTTTTATCTTGTGTGCTGCTACATTTAGCTTTCAGCTCCCCTTTAATTGTTTCAGCTTTAGGCTAGTGTTTTGCCTCTTTTAGTTTTTAGTGTTCTGCTTTTGGTGGCACAGTGGAGCAGTGGTTAGAGTTGCTGCCTTGAAGGCCGCAAGTTCGCCTCCTAGTCTTTCTGTGGGGTATTTACATGTTCGCCCTGTGGGTTTTCTGCAGATACTCTGTTTTCCTCCCACAGATATAAATGCAGGTGTTCCCCACCTCCACAGAAAATGGATGGATGTTTTGCTTTTATTTAACTTTAACAGCTCAGATTAAAGTTTTTTAGAAATGTATTCGTCACTCAGCGTTTTTAGCATTCATGCATTTTAAAATGAAATGTAATTTCTTCTATAGATGCTCTTTTAATTTGCCCAAAATAAAAAAAAAATGTCAGCTTCAGTTCAATCATTTTTTACTTCAGGTTATTAAAGGTCAATCACTTCTGAGTTATAAAATGTAAAATAGTTCACATTAAAGTGATTTTTTTTTATAAAATACTTGTAGCATTAAAGAAGCTTTAAATAGCCACTGTGCTAATGAGTGCAAACTGAGATGAAAGGTCTTAAACATCTCACGTCTTCTGAAAACACGTAAAGCTACAGATGACTTCTAGAATAATTTAGAGTTCAGTGTCCCGCTTCATCCCAGATTTATCTTAAAGCTCGTAACAGAAGTACTTCTTCTGACAAATTAAGAATTTTTATAAATGTTTAACAATCAAACCTGAAGCTGAGGCCTTTTTAAAACATCCACAGAAAGATCTGGATTCAGGAGGGAATCGCTGGACTTATGAGTTCTGATGAAACAAACGATTGTTCTTATTTTTTTCTTATTAACGTTCTGGACCATGCTATTCAGCTGGAGCAGCTAACATGCTACAGAGCGGACCGAACCCCCGAGGGAGGTAAGACAAGGGGAGGGGGGCTCTGTGTTTACATCAACAACGCATGGTGTCGTGATGCTGCTGTGGTCCACAAACACTGCTCACATTTAGTGGAGTTCATGACTATTAAATGCAGACCGTTCTTTTTACCGAGGGAGTTTACAGCTGTTTTGATTGTTGCTGTATATATCCCTCCAAGCTCCAACAGCAAAGATAGAGGTGAGGCACTGAATGAACTATATCTGCACATCAGTGAGCAACAAACAGCCCACCCTGATGCTTTTCTCATCACGGCTGGTGATTTCAACCATGCAGATTTAAAGAGTGTATTACCAAAAACATACAGAAACATAAACTTTGCAACAAGAGGAAACCACACCCTGGACCAGGTTTACACCACCATGAAAAATTCCTACAGAGCTGTCCCCCTCCCCCACATTGGTGCTTCGGACCATATCTGTGTCATGCTAAAGCCAGCATACAGGCCACTGGTGAAAGTCACAAAACCAGTCCGCAAACAGATACGAGTGTGGCCAGAGGGGTCTTCAGAGGCACTCCAGGACTGTTTTGACACCACAGATTGGAGTATGTTCAAAGAAGCTGCTACCACAAACAACACCACATGTCTCCAGGAGTACTCAGACACTGTATGTTCATACATCACCAAGTGCATTGATGATGTAACCAACCTTAAAACCATCACTGTTCGGGCTAACCAGAAGCCATGGCTGACAGCTGAGGTTCACAGACTCATGAAAGCCAGGAATGCTGCCTTCAAAGCGGGAGATCAGGTGGGCCTGAGGGCAGCCAGAAACAACCTGGACCGGGGCATCAGAAAGGCAAAGAGGCAGTATTCTGGGAAAATAGCTCACCGTTTCAAGGACAGCAGGGATACACGCAGTCTGTGGCAGGGAATACAGACCATCACAAACTACAAACCACCCCCCCAGACCTGTGACAGCTCAGCCTCTGCGCTGAATGAACTGAATGAGTTCTTTGCTCGGTTCGAGGCAAGTAACAGCACACCAGCACATAAACTCCCCCCCTCTCCTGATGGCCAGGTGCTGACGCTGTCCTCAGACAGCGTAAGGCGATCATTCATCAAGATTAACGCCCGGAAGGCCTCTGGTCCTGACAACATACCTGGTCGTGTGCTGAAGGACTGTGCAGGGGAACTCGCAGCGGTCTTCACGGACATCTTTAACATCTCACTGAGCCAGGCCATCGTCCCCACCTGTTTCAAAGCCACCACCATCATCCCTGTCCCAAAGAAGGCAACGCCCGCATGCCTCAATGACTATCGCCCAGTAGCACTCACCCCCATCCTGATGAAGTGCTTTGAACGGCTAGTCATGAAAAGCATCACATCTGTCCTCCCTGCCTCCCTGGATCCCTTCCAATTTGCATACCGACCTAATCGCTCAACCGACGATGCCATCTCCTCTGCCCTTCACACAGCTCTCACACATCTGGACACGAAGGACTCCTATGTTAGAATGTTGTTCATCGACTTCAGCTCGGCATTCAACACCATCATCCCCCAACAGCTCATCCTTAAACTGGACAGTCTGGGGCTGAATACCTCAATGTGTAACTGGCTGCTAGACTTCCTGACTGGGAGACCACAGACAGTACGAGTCGGGAGTAACACATCTAGCACCATCACATTGAACACAGGGGCCCCACAAGGATGTGTACTGAGCCCCCTTCTATTCACCCTGCTAACACACGACTGCACACCATCATACAGCTCCAACCACTTCATCAAGTTTGCGGACGACACAACAGTGGTGGGTCTCATCAGCAACAACGATGAGACGGACTACAGGAACGAGGTGAGCCGCCTGGCCTTGTGGTGCGGACACAACAATCTCACTCTCAACGTGGAGAAGACAAAGGAGATTGTTGTGGACTTCAGGAAGAAGGATGCCCAACATGCCCCTCTGACCATCAACAGCACCGCAGTGGAGAGAGTAGACAGCACCAAGTTCCTGGGAGTGCACGTCTCAAAGGACCTGTCCTGGAGCAGGAACACTGCAGCACTGGCAAAGAAGGCTCACCAGCGTCTCTACTTTCTCCGCAAGCTGAAAAGGGCTGGAGCTTCAACCCCCATCATGAGCACCTTCTACAGAGGTGCCATAGAAAGTGTCCTGACCAGCTGCATCACTGTGTGGTTTGGTGCATGTACTGCATCCTGCCGCAAGAGCCTCCAGCGCATTGTGAGAGCAGCTGAGAAGATAGTCGGCACCTCCTTCCCCTCACTGCAGGACTTACACAGCAAACGCCTCACTCGGAAAGCCCACCGCATGGCAGGTGATCCCACACACCCACTACACAGCCGCTTTAGACTGCTGCCATCAGGGAGGAGACTGAGGAGTCTCCAGGCTCGAACCAGCAGACTGAGAGACAGCTCTGTTCATCAGGCAGTCAGGATGCTAAACACTCTGCCTGCTCTGCCCCCCCTCCCATTTGAACTGCCTTAACACTAAAACTTTCTCACACATTACCACACAACACAAAGATTTTAACACTGGACTCTGTGTCATCAAACGGTTTATTCACTAAGCTCTCGGTCATGTGCTCATACAGTTTGCACTACTTCTCATACTTGCACTAATGTTTGTATTACATCACTGCCTATAATCATAATACTGTTTACATTCTCTGTTTACATTTATTAATACTGTTTACTTTTATTACTACTGCTTACATGTAACTACTACTGTTTACATTTACACTACTCTAATATCTACACCACTGCTGATACATATACAATGTGCTCTGAACGGTCTTATTTAGGGATGCCCAATGTGCCTTACTGCATATGCCACTTTTTGCCTCTATAACAACATCAACTACTACCTCATACATATACTGTGTACATTAACTCATACGCTGCTTTGCCACTTTGCAAATGTCAATGCTAGAAACCTTTAGTTTATTTTAGTTATACTTTTTATACTCTTTTTTTATACTAGTATGCAAAAACTCAGGACAGTATTATGTTCATTAAATGTTTAATGTTTTAGTTTTAGAGTTGGTGTAAATTTTCATACTCTTATTCCACTATGCAAAAAACTCAGGACAGTGTTAGTTTTACTATTTTATGCTTATGTCAATTATTATATGTTTCAGTGTTTCAATGTTTAGATGTTTACTGTTGCACCGAGGGACTGAGAGAAACGCAATTTCGGTCCTGTGTATGTCCTGTACAGTACATATTGCAGATCTGACAATAAAGTTGACTTTGACTTTTTGACTTTGATTTTGTTCAAACTGGAGATTTAGCTCTAGAATAAGTTTCCGTCCACTCATAAATAAATAGAAAAGCAGCTTTCTTTGAACGAATGCAGATCGCTGCTTTGCCTGACAACGTTTCAAACAAAAACGTCTTTTGAGTTATTAGAGTTATTAGAATGACTTTCAGCTACTACCATTACATACTTTAATTCACTATATGTTCAAATTATTAAATTATAGCATTTTTTTATGTTAGCTAAGGTAGCTATTTTAAACCAGTTTCCTCTGAAAGGTAATCAGTTATAGTTTCACATCCATTGATTACTTTCCGAAAGGTTGCTTAAAATCTGTCCAGAGGTTCATGACAAATTTTGCTAACAGAAAGATAAGCAATTCGACAGTTGTCCATCTTCAGTGGTGACAGGCAAAAAAACTAAAACTCGTGACACATTTTCCAATAAAATTGAACTATTAATACAACTTATCAGCCAGATGTGTCAAAACAGAAAGATTATTTAATTCAAAATTATTTGAGAAATAAAAAAAATTAAAAAAAACAGATTAAAAACTTGCCCTTTGTGAAATGAATAAATAAAAAAAAAGCTTCCATCTTTTGACGATGTCCATATTTTTACCTTTGTAATTTGTGTTAATCAGCTCATGACGCAGTTTTCGCTCCGGACTTTAAATTATTTCCTCGTTGAGATTTTAGCTGCAACCGAAAAATCAAACGTTTTTGGATTTAATTTCTCGCGTTGCTTTCGCTGTTTTTGTTGCATAAAACGATCGGAGACGGCGGCTGAGCGTCATTTAGCTTTGGTGCTGCAGCTTGATTTAGAAAACTGCCCTGGAACATTTACCAAGACGGCGTTTGCATGCCTCCCACTCAGATCCTCTCCCTCCAACACCAGCGCTCCTGAGCCTCTCTGCTGCCAGAACTCTCACCAGGATCCTTGGTTCTGTTCCCTCAGAAGGAACCATCTTTTTCTCCACAATCACTAAATTCACATCTTTATTTCAGTCAGTGCTACCGTTTTTTTTAATTATAAATCTTTCTTTTTCACTCAATCCTCCTTTGTTTTCATAAAAATGCATCAGTAGTCCACAATCCTGGTCCTGGAGGACCACCATCGTGCATGTTTTAGTTGTTTCTCTGCTCTTCAGCACATCTTTAAATTCTGCAGAAGTCTGTTAATCAATCATTCACATCAGATGTGTCAGAGCAGAGATGTATCTAAAACACGCGGGATAGTGGCCCTCCAGGACCAGGACTGGGCACCACTGATGCGAGATCTTCATGCGATGTGCTGACCTCCATCCATCTTCTTGACCTGGTCCATTTTCTGGGTCACGGGGAGCTGGTGTCTGTCTCCAGCAGTTTCTGTGGGAGAGGCAGGGGACACCCCATGGGAGGAAACTGGAATACCCAGAAAAACCCTTGCATGCACGTGGAGAACATTTAACTGTCACACACAAAGGCCAGGGATGGAACCTGCAACCTTCTCGCTGTGAGGAGACAGCTCTAACCACTTCACTACCATGTCCCAGTTGATGACATTTTTCATTAGTTTGATTTTTTCCCTGATAAAAGGTGTTTTTGTGTCTCAGGGCTCCGTATGGAAAGGCCGTGGACATGTGGTCGGTAGGCTGCATCCTCGGGGAGCTGAGTGACGGACAGCCTCTGTTTCCAGGGGAAAGTGAAATTGATCAGGTTGGTCAAACATCAATACCCGATCTGCCTAAGATGACGAGAAGGAAGAAATAATTCCCCGTCTTGTTGTTTTCTGGGAGCTATTTAGGCAATTCTGTTATCTTTTGGACTAAACTGATAGTTTTGTTCTACAATAATAATAATAATAATAATAATAATGAATTCAATTTGTAATGCACTTTTCATTACCGGTAATAAAAATCTCAAAGTGCTACAAATAGCACCTTTTTATTTAATGGGACCTTCTTATAAACATGCATCAGTTTCATCACAACCTGAAGGTACTGAACACGTCCCATTGTTCCATTGTTACTGATAAAATAGAGATTTTCACATGAAAATACCAGAAAGCTGTAAAAGATACATGTCTGGGGGGAAAAAAATGAAACACTTAAATATCAACAAAAAACAAAAAAGAAACTAATCTAAAATAACAAACACGAAAAGCTTTTAAAACAACTCAAAATTCAGATTCTGACATTATTGGATATTTTTTTATATCAGATCGAGTTGACTCCAAATTATTAGTCAAAATGTTAAACAAAGATCAGGTGCAATTCAGTTCAATTCAGTTTATTTATATAGCACCAAGTCACAACAGAAGTCGTCTCAGGGCACTGAACAGAAACATTCATATATAAAAATAATAATTTAACACTATTTATCTGAGGAGCAGACTGCTTTGAGTTTAACTCCATCACAGAACTCTCATCTTGAGCAAGCGTGAAGGCGACAGTGGAAAGGAAAAACTCCCTCATGGGGAAGAAACCTTTAGCAGAACCAGGCTCAGGACAAGCGGCCATCTGCTTCGACCGGCTGGGTTTGAGAGGAACAGATACACAATGGCAGGGCAAGAATCACATGTTAAGATAGAAATAGTATCAAATGAAAACTACCGTATTCAATTTTAACAGTTCATTTAAGGAAATTAGGTCAATTTGTCCTCCAGTAGTTTAAGCCTATGGCAGCATAACAAGCCAACCCTAACTATAGGATTTATCAAAAAGGAAAGTCTTTAGCCCAGTCTTAAACTGGACAATGTGTCAGCCTCATGGACAGAAACTGGAAGTTGGTTCCACAAGAGAGGAGCCTGAGAACTGCAAGAGCTTCCTCCCACTCTGCTTTTGGAAACTATAGGAGCCGTGAGTAAGCCTGCAGTCTGAGAGAGAAGTGCTCTGTTGGGAAAATATGGAACAATAAGATCTCGAACATAAGACGGAGCTAGGTTGTTGAGAGCTTTGTAGGTTAGAAGTTAGATTCAAGTCTGGATTTGACAGGGAGCCGGTGGAGAGAAGCTCAAACTGGAGATATATGATCTCTCTCATTAACTCCAGTCAAGACTCTGGCAGCAGCATTTTGGATCAACTGGAGACTTTTTAAAGAAGTTTTTGGACACTGTTTAAGCTCAAAGTTTGTATCGGGGATGATTCTCATGTAGGACGAAGAAGTGTACTGTCGTGGAAAAAAATGGAGATTTCCAAACAGACCAAGGTGCAGTTCATCATATTTATTTACAAAGCTTCAGAGAGCAGTCTGCGTTCACAGAACATTAAATGCACTTACAAGATCACACTCTTATCCAAGCTCTCATCCGTCTGCAACCCTGACCCGCTCTAACTTCCTGAACCGGAAAAGTTAGTTTTATAGAATAACCTCCAGCCAGAATAAGTACAGGTAGTCCCCGATTTACGAGCGCTCTGATCTACGAGGTTCCAGACTTACGAGCTGGCGAATTTTTGGAAAAAACGCAAAAAATACTGAGTTTTCATGTGTTTTTTCACCACAGTTCGTTAGCTAAACATGTGGACACACGTTTCCGATCATTTTTATGCACTCATAAGCAGTTTTTTGATGAAAAACGAGTGTTTGTAGTCGCGCTAGCGAAACCGTTCCAATTTACGAGCGAAATTCCGGACTTACGAGAGACATGGCAACCGTTCCGAAATACGAGATTTCCGGTTTACGAGCGCCTCGTTGTAACGGATCTCGCTCGTAAATCGGGGACTACCTGTATTCACATTGCATTTTCACCGGAAATACAATTTCTCTAATTGACTGTTCAAAACACTCATCTCCAAAACTACAAACATTCATTATTTAAATCCCTCAGAGACAGGGACGTTGGAGTACCACTTGTTTTATTTTTTTATTTGGTTTTATTGATCCCAATACTCTTTTCTACGTTTGGGCTAACGTGTTGTATAGTTGATTCATGTCGTTTGTTTTGTGTTTTGTTGCGTTTCTCGTTAGTGTTTTATGTCATCCTGCTTCTTAGCTAGGCCATCTTTGTTAATGAGAACTGGTTCTCAGTTTACCTCACTGGTAAAATAAATGTAAACGAACAAAAAATTATTAATAATTAAAGATGAAAATAAATTACTTGGGTAAAGCCACTTTATGTGTTGGCTAATGTTTATAGCTGTGGTGGCCATCTTGAATCATCTTGACTCCAGATGTTAATCATTTGTAGACACTCATCCACTGATCGTTTCCTGAAAGTTTCATTAAAAAAAATTCTATCAAGTGGGTTCATCAGATATTTTGCTAACAGACGGACACACCAGCGCACACAGAAAAAAACACTAACAATTGAGCTTTTATCAAATAAAAATTATTCTAACTAAAATACATTTTTTCTTGTTTCCATTTAATGTTATAAACTCAATAAATAAAAAATCTGTCAGCTCTTCTCAAGGTGAATAAATTAATAAAAAGTATTTTTTTATTGTTTAACGAGTGTCATTAAAACGTTCAGCGCTGATTTCAGATTTCTTCGTATTTAACTGGTTTCTGTGTTTTTCTCTCCAGCTCTTCACCATCCAGAAGGTTCTGGGTCCCCTTCCTGCAGAGCAGATGAAACTGTTCTACAACAACCCGCGGTTCCATGGAATCAGGGTAGGAGACCACACCTCCCCCTCTTCACCTTCATCTCTCTTCTTCCTCCGTTCTGTCTCCTTCCACGTCGTTCTCCCATGGCAGCGTTCCCAGAACCATGACTGAGTGGACCGCTATGACTCATGAGAGGCAGTTCAGTTCAGCAGCAGGAAAAAATCTCCCAGAAGGCCTTGCGCCATTTTATTTATTTTTTTCGGTAGTGTGTGTGTGTATGTGTGTGATCTGAACTGAGACTTACTTTTTGTACGCCTGTCTAAGGTGAACGTGTCCTGGTACAGTCTGTGTACGTCTGTAAAACATTCTCTTGTCTGACCTGTAACTTCTGATCAAGATCATAAAAAAAACACTTCATGGTTTGTTACATAATTGTTTCATCTCCTTAGCTTCAAGGTCAAGGTCACAAATCAAGGTCACAAATCAAGGCCAAATTTAAAACAAGGTCTTTGTTTTCCAGACCATAACCTTTTATCTGCTCAAGATAATTTAACAAAGCTTGATATTAATGTTTACCACCAGTACACAGCATGTTGTGTATTTTTTATCACCCAGCTTCAAGGTCAAGGTCACAAATCAAGGTCAACTACTATACAAAGTCTTTGCTTGCCTGAACCATAACTTCGGATCCACTCAACATAATTTATTGAAACTTCATACACGTATGCATCATCACTAGATGTCTTGCTGCATACTCTTCTCATCACCTCAGCTCTAAGATCAAGGTCACAAATCAAGGTCAAAGGTTATACAAGATCTTTGTTTGTCCAGGCCTATGCTGTAGGCTACATGCTATAATTTTGTTCCACCTCGTGTGCCACATGTGATGTGAATGATAATAGCAATCTTTGACCTTGACCTTGATAATAGCTTGTTGACGGGTGCATCATATGTCATGCTCTTGTTTACTGGTAGAAACATCGGCTGCATACGAGTAATAAAAAACAAAGATCAGGACGGGTGTTTGTTTGTGTCCCAGTTTCCTTCAGTCACTCACCCGCAGACATTGGAGCGGAGATACCAAGGCATCATGAGCGGTCTGATGTTGGATTTGATGAAGGTAAAGCAGAGAAACGTGCAAACCTTCTACTTTTATCTTTCCATTTATATACAGGTAGTCCTCGACTTACGAACGAGTTCCGTTCCTACGGCCGTTCGCATGTCGAAAATCGCCGTAAGTCGGAAAACACACTAGCCGCCACTTATACACGTACATGTACGGTACTGTACAGTTACAAAGCACTTCGCCTATCCTAACACAGTACCCTACATATTTATCAAAAAACACATACAGTACATTTGGAGCCATAATGAAGGAATAAAAATAGGTAAATTTCTTACTGTGAGCTGGTTAAGCCTGTCTCCGTCTTTTAGCATGTTAGCTCGTTGCACGTCCGAGCTCTGCAGCTTCGTGCTACAGGAAGAACTGTTAGCATGTTAACTCCATACATTTGGAGCAATAATGAAGGGAAAAAGAGTTAATAACTTACTGGGAGCCATTTCTCCGCAGTGTCCCTCCAACAGGCTGCGCCGCGTTAGCATGTTATAATAATAATAATGAATTTAATTTATAACGCACTTTTCATTAACGAAAATCTCAAAGTGCTACAAAGTGCAACAAAAATCAAAGATCAAATAAAAACAAGTGATAAAATCAAGTAAATCAATGATAGTATCAACTAAGATTAAATGTTAGCTCGGTGTCCCTCCAAAAGGCTGCGCCGCTGTTTCTCCGCATTTTAGCATGTTAGCTCGGTGTCCCTCCAAAAGGCTGCACAGCTGTTTCTCCGCATTTTAGCATGTTAGCTCGGTGTCCCTCCAAAAGGCTGCGCCGCTGTTTCTCTGCGTTTTAGCATGTTAGCTCGGTGTCCCTCCAAAAGGCTGCGCCGCTGTTTCTCTGCGTTTTAGCATGTTAGCTCGGTGTCCCTCCAAAAGGCTGTGCCGCTGTTTCTCTGCGTTTTAGCATGTTAGCTCGGTGTCCCTCCAAAAGGCTGTGCCGCTGTTTCTCTGCGTTTTAGCATGTTAGCTCGGTGTCCCTCCAAAAGGCTGTGCCGCTGTTTCTCTGCGTTTTAGCATGTTAGCTCGGTGTCCCTCCAAAAGGCTGCGCCGCTGTTTCTCTGCGTTTTAGCATGTTAGCTCGGTGTCCCTCCAAAAGGCTGCGCCGCTGTTTCTCTGCGTTTTAGCATGTTAGCTCGGTTCCCTCCAAAAGGCTGCGCCGCTGTTTCTCTGCGTTTTAGCATGTTAGCTCGGTGTCCCTCCAAAAGTCTGCGCCGCTGTTTCTCTGCGTTTTAGCATGTTAGCTCGGTGTCCCTCCAAAAGGCTGTGCCGCTGTTTCTCTGCATTTTAGCATGTTAGCTTGGTGTCCATCCAACATCTGAGGCTTCCACGCGGACATTGAGGCGAGCTCCCGGCCGCAGCAGTCATCTCCGCCGCCCGTCCGCTCCGTGTCCCCGGTGGAGCTGGCGTTAGCTAACCGAAGCTAACCGAAAACTGGCGGACACTGCCGGAAACTGCGTAAATCAACTTCTAAATAATAATAATAATAATAATACTTTATTTATAAAGCCATTTAAAACAACCACAGCTGCAACAAAGTGCTGTACACATAAAATCAAGAACATTTAACACATAAAATAATATTTTCTATATATATTTTATTTATTTATTATTTAAATAAATTTTTTTAATAATATGCGTTCGTAATACCGAATCACCGTTAGTCGAGACCGCCGTAAGTCAAGGACTACCTGTATTTGTAAAGGTTTGTAGATTTATAAAGGTAAGCGGTTAAATAAATCCCTGAAACGTCTCTTTGTGTTTTCCTCTCAGAATCTGTTGCTGCTGAACCCAACTGAGCGTTTTCTAACGGAGCAGAGTTTAAACCATCCCGTCTTTCAGCCTCTGAGGCAGGTGGAGCGAGAAAAATCTTCTCCTGCGTCTCCAAACCCGCCTCGCTCCTCCAAGAGGAAAACCCACCACCACGGAGAGAACACGGTTCCTACGAGGTCTGACCACGTCAGGTTTTACTTTATTTGCAGTACACAGTTTGTCACCGTTTGGGGGAGTTTTGATTTGTCTTGCTGATTTTTTTCTTGTTTTTCAGTTTTTCTATCAGTAGTTTCCTGTAAGTTGTTTCTGTTAATGTTTTCTGTTCGTCTGTGCTTTTGCTCCACGTTCCTGTCAGCGTTTCCCTCGGCTTTCCTGTTTGTCACATTTACCTGCCAGCCCACCTGTCCTCATACAGTCACCTGCTCAGTGGCTCAAGGCTTCTTGTCCTGAAACACAACAAGAACATGTCACATATGGTTTACCAGGCGTGTCCAGTCCTGTCCCTGAAGGGCCACCATCCTGCAGGTTTCAGATGTTTTTCTGATCCATCACACCTGATTCCAATCAATGGGCGATTACGGAAATGCTTCTGCAGAACATGAAGAGGTGATTGAACCATCGGATCAGGTGTGTTGGAGCAGGAAAAACAGGTCAAACATGCAGGATAGTGGCCCTCCAGGACCAGATTGGACACCTCTGGTCTAAATTAAATAAAGCCATGGCATTTTCACACATTTATTTATTTAACAAACTCTCAAATGTAAATAAATCCTTCAAGTATTATTCTGTGTGATTTTAGGAACATTTTTTTTGTAAANGAAAGGTTAGATTTTTTTTTCACCTTTAGCTTTCTAGTATACTTCTGAAGGTTTTAGGCCAAACTTGACCAGTATGTGGAAAAAATTAGGCTTGCAAAGCAAATGTTTTCCCGTGGTTTGAGTGAGAGAGTGAATGGTTGTTTGTCTTGTTTGTCTATGTGTCCCTGTGATGGACGTGTGACCTGTCCAGGTCCCCCCGCCTCTTGCACATTGATGGCTGCACATGGCACATGAAAAGGAAAAAGCGGGTAAAGATAATGGATGGATGGATGGATGGATGAATGGATGGTATGATGACTATTTGATTTTTTTCTCACAATGACCCAGAGAAGATGTTTTGGAAACAGAACGTTCACAATTTAAAAAGGTTGGAATTCCATGCTTTAGTCTTTTCAATTTGAGAAAGCCTCTGGATGGGAAGCGAAACGTCTTCAGCTACAGAACAGAAATAAGTTGTTTGTTTTTATTCACCATGTCCTGGCTGACTGAGGTTCAGCTGTAGTTTCTTATGAAAGAAATATAAAAAATGTGTTATGAATAAAAATAATTATAAACACACGCAAGTAAAGATAGCAGCAAAGTGAGGAAATCTTGTCCTCGTTTATGTGAACGGAAGTCTGAAAGCTAAGTGACATTTTTCCTGTAACACAATTCATTTATTTCAACTTACTAATTATCTAATTTATATATAACACTTTGAAAGCTGTACGTTTAAATTTTGAACCCTGTCAAAACCGAATTGAGGTTTATTAAACATATTTTTTGTAAACTTGAGAATTTATAGAAAATCACAGGTTTTTCTTGAAAGCTTTCTAACTGATAGAAATGACAGTGAAAAAGATCAGTAGCACCCTAGATTGTTTTTCCCTTCAGCATAAGAAACAACAGTCTTTTTAAAGCAAGTATGTATTTCCTGGTTAATGTTAGTTACAGTGAAAACCTTTAAAGTGAAACATTTATAATTTGTACTATCTAACTGATAATTAACACTCTGTAAGTGTGTTATTTAACAGTCCTTGAGGGTCAATGAGACTAACCTGTATAAATAAAGGTTGAATACGATAAGCTATATTCAGAGTCTCCTGAATGAACTTCTCATCCTATCGGGTGAGAAAATACAGTATTTATTTGAAACTTGTTTTCTCTTTATTTAGGACCCTGTTTGTTGTTTAGGACTCTATAACTAGTAGAAATGACCAAGTTGTATCAATAGTTTATTTTTAAGGAGAAAAGATTCATTTGTGCGCTGACATATATTACTTTTTTATCAAAAATACATGAAAATTTTCAACATTGAACTATGTCAGTAAAAACATAAACAATAAAATAGAAAAACAGAGGTTATATTTATTGATTTCTGTGGAAGGCTTTTCTTGTTCAATGACTAAATTTGGTATAAAAAAATAAATGTATTTCTTGGAATATTTTTACAGGAGTTTGTTTTCTTTAGGGGAATTTTTTTCATTAAATTGTAAAATATTTTTGATTTATAAAAGAACATCTGTTTTATGGTAAACATCCCAAACGGAAACAAATTAAACTAATTAAAATATTTAACTCTGAGTGAAAATTTACTCATGATTTAAATCCAAAAAAATATTTTATCAAAATATAGAAATGTGTGTGAATTTATCTGACAATGATTGAATTAAAAGCTTGCTGTATACATGATAAAGGATAAATAAAAATAAAAAACACAAGAAAAAACATTTGGACCATGAATACTTTTATTTGATGCTGATTTTTCTCCCCGTAAGAAATAAAAAACAAACATGACCACTTGAAATTCAACCTGGAGAGACTCACACAGAGAGAAAGAAGACAATTAGGAGGTTTTATTGACAAGAGTTCTTTGGCGTTCTGGCCCCGGCGGGGGGCATGCATGTCGGACCGCTGTGAGCTTGGGTGTCCGGAATAGGGAGATAGATTAGGGATATCTTTGATCAAAGACCCAAAGTACATTTAGAAGCAGCGGCACCAGTACCAAAAACTGGACAGTGCCTGGTACAAAAGAACTTTACTAGGTCAGTAGTTTTTTTTTGGGACAAATGAAAATGAATCAAAGAAAAATCAAAGAAACCAAAAGCCACATCTTTTTTTCTTTCTTATTTAGCGGATTCGGATATTGTCAGTCCATACAATGGACGCTATCAACTGTTATCATCCCCATATAGCGGTGAAACTGTCACAACCTACGTCCTAGCATGTTTAAAAGAACGTTATCAGCATTATAATCGCTGTGAGTAGGCAGCGTGTTTCCGTAAACCCGAAATTGTTGTGTTTTTGTTTTTTTCAGCTTATTCATTCATTCATTCAACCTTTATTTATACAGGCTAGCCTCGTTGAGTCACGGGGACTCATTTACAAGAGGGACCTGTCTCACTCACACCAAACAACCATCCACTCTCACACTCACACCTAGGGTCAATTTAGAGTCACCAATCAGCCTAACAAGCATGTTTTTTGGTCTGTGGGAGGAAACCGGAGTACCCGGAGGAAACCCACGCATGCACGGGGAGAACATGCAAACTCCACCCAGAAAGGCCCCGGACCGGGATTTGAACCGGCAACATTCTCGCTGAGAGGCAGCAGCTCTACCAGTTGTGCCAACGAGCTTATGTGACAGTTTTCCTAAACCTAACCTTAAACCTGACCCAGAGGACCAACCCTAAACCTAACCCCCTCACCCTTGTGCCTAAACCTAACCAAGACCCTAAACCTCACCCAAGACCCTTTACTCTAAACCTAACCACGTAGCTAAAGACGGTGCCTGCTGTTATCGCTTGTAACGGTGATAACATACCTTTAAACCTCCTAGGAGGTACAGGAAGGGCAATCTGACCGCTACGTATTGGGATGATAATGGGCAATCTGACTGCTGCGTATGGTTGATAACATCCGAAGCAGGTGTTATTTGTTCCTTCATTGGCAGCAGTGAACTTATCCACACGGGCATCTAAAGCGAACCTCGTAGTCAAAGCAGAGTTGATTGTCCTGGTCCTTATTGCGGCAAATAAAGCCTGTTAAGGCTTTGTAGCTGAAAAATAACAGACGGTAATAATTATTGTTTGGATACCACAGTTATTTTTCTACTTTAAACAAAAACTGATTAAATTTTTGTTGCAGTTTCTTTGTCTTTACCTTTTACAATATTACATGTTTGACTTGGACAACATTGCAGACAGAACATGGACAAAAAATTATTTTTAAGTCTGCAATTTTGTGATCATTATGAAATATCTCTATACACATTTTTCATTCTGAAAATATTTTCTTAAGGTACTAAAACAAATCAGAGTGAAACATGTTAAGCTTAGCAACTCCTTTTTATGAATGATTCTACTGAAAGACAACTTACGCATAGAAGTGCTGATGCGTCCTTTCAGCTAGAATTTCTTCTCCAGCTATCTGAGCTTCAATGTCTGCAGGTCTCCCACAAATTTGTCCTGGGAATTCTTTGTGCAGCGACTCCAAATCCTCATAGTCACCTGTTCCAGTGGGTTTGTCTCGATTGAACCATTTAGTCCAACAGAAAGCGATACCTAATGTGGTGCCAAAACACACAGTTTAAGAGACAGCTCAAAAAAAGAAGGAAAAGTGAAATATATTTATAAATAACACTTTTAATTTTTTTATGGAAATCAATGAGTTTACAAGCTTCTTTTTAAATGAAAGTACTGAATATGTTTCTTTACTGTTAGAGTGTTTAAATAATCTAGAACATTTTGACCAAAGGACTTAAAACACCAGGTGATAATTTGTGAAAATCCTTACTTTGACTTGGTTCCATGTAACCTGTGGAAAACCATCAGAATAATGCTGGTTAGTGGTTGTAGTTTGTGTAATTATTGTCCAAACTAAAATCTATGGTCACTGTGTTATACATACCAAGCAGCAAAAAAGCAGCAAACGCAAGACTCAGCTGAAACCGAAAACAATATAAGTTAATAAAAGTGTATTTTCATTGAAAATTATTGTTTCCATATTCATTTATGGCTTTAACAGCACAACTGAACTCCTACCTGTTTGATCATACTTGCAGAAACCAGTCAGTTCAAAACAGCTGTAAACAAGAAAACTTTTTTTTTTCTTAAGTTACAACAATTGATTTTTGTCTTAGGTCTAATAAATGTATTTCTCCACTTTTAAAGTAAAATTAAAACTTTTTTTAACCTGGGTCGACCAGAGGAGATTCAGCAAGAGAACTTCTCAGTCCAATAAGTTGGTTCTGTTTACATCTGTCCTTTTTATAGCAGTAAGTCTCACCCTCTGGCACAAACTCAACCGTTTCAACACAAAACGTTGACTCCTGCAGTCTTCTTTGGAAACTCTTGTTTTGTTGCATTTTCACAGATATATTGCAAAAGGACGAGATATGCAACATAGCAGGTGAACCTCAATGGTTTTGTCTACACATAAACAAATGGTGACTTGTGAAATTTGGTTTGTCATCTACAAACCAACAATTCAAGACACAAATGATAAAATGAATTCAATAAAAATGTGAAACATTTTTGATATGTAAATGTTTTTAATCACATAAACAATCAATTAGTGTTTATTATCATATAAACTATATATGAAATATGGTATATGTTAAAAGGTGAAGGACATTGATGAATTTGTTGAACTTTAAATATATAACTTGTTTACCTCAATTTTACACAGCACTGTGTAAAAATTACATTTGGAAAATAGTAAATAAAATTCATTTTAAAAAGATAAATGCAAATGTATTTTTTTAAACAGTTGACAGCAGTATGTTATTGGAAATTTGTGCTTTGATACATCTGAGTCCAAATTCAGAAATCCCTCTTTTGACACTGACTTATTCCAAATGTGCACAGATTTATTTGTCTACACTTGTTATATTTAGAAAGTCATAGGTTTGGACATGTTTGGTTTTTCAAGATTTTTCAGGATTTTCAACAAACACAACATCCCAGTACATTTCAAACCCAGCAGGACTCTCAGACAGAGCCTGGTGCACCCAAAGGACAAGACACCCACACATGCAGTCCAGTGCAGTGAGGACTGTTCATACCTCTACATTGGAGAAACTAAACAGCCTATTCACAGAAGAATGTCCCAACACAGGAGAGCCACCTCCTCTGGACAAAACACAGCTGTTCACCTCCACCTCACGGACAAGGGACACTCATTTGAGGACCAGAATGTGCACATTTTGGACCGAGAGCACAGGTGGTTTGAGAGGGGTGTGAAGGACGCTGTTTATGTTAAAAGAAAACAACCTTACCATAATAGAGGAGGAGGCCTCAGATTCTAACTTTCAAAAACCTATGGTGCAGCTTTGGGACTGATTCCCAGACGGTTCACACCTGATGGAAGCAGAGGAGCCTCGTTTGTGATTTAGTCTAACAAAGACCTTAAGAAACCTGGAGGTTATGCATCATAACCCATGTTCCCTGAAGGAAGGGAACAAGGTGAAACATATGACTATGGGAATCGCACCCCCTCGCGGTTCACCTGAAGCAATTCAATCACGCCTTTTTAAGGCAAGTGAGCATCAGCATCGCCAGCGGGGCCCACCCCCCTGGCATAAAAGACGGTGACGCCTCACGTTCGGTCTCAGCACGCACTTCACCGAGCTTGGGCATTGGAGGAGCAAAGATGTGTTGCACCTTGTTCCTTTCCTTCAGGGAACATGGGTTATGGTGCAAAACCTCCAGTTCCCTTATTAGTCCGTCCACTGCGGTGCAACATAGGACTATGGGAACATACAATCACGCCCCGGAAAATGCATGCTTTTGAGAACTTTAGCCTTAAAGAGACAGGCGTTAAGACATTTAATTATCATTTGTGGAGAGTGCAGCCTGTGTGACGTCACGTGTTGTTTTGTTTATTTTTTGTTTAGATTCTTTATTCATTTCAAATTCAAAATTTAAAAGAACACACAAAAAACTATTTACAATTGCACGTAAATAAAAATTTAAACATTACATGAAATGAAAGGAAGCAGAAGAAGATAAATTCTTATTATCTGCCCCTTTTTTAACAAAATTAATTCAAACAATCAATTCAAACAACAATATTCAAAACAAAAAATTACACAATAAATAACTCATCCACATATTTTACCATTCATAAAATTTGAAACAACCAATTTATACATATTTTTCCAGAAACCTAATGTATTAATTTTTTTAAACAAAGTCATTGTTTTAGCAACTTTTATATCGTTTTCTAAACCATTCCATAGACATATTCCATAAATTAAAGTAGACCTACTCTTTAAACTAGTACTATGTTTTGGCTTAACAAAAATATCAGTACCCTTAAGATTGTATGTGCTCTGTCGTTTTACAAAAAGCGTTTGGATATTTGAGGGTAATGTGAAGTGTTGCGCCTTGTACAATATTAAGAGAATATTGTAGTCAACCAGATCATAAAATTTCAGTGATTTACATTTTCTAAACAATACATTTAATGGATGGTAATAATGCTTTCTGGTGATGATCCTTATTGCGCTTTTCTGTAAAATAAAAATGGGCTTGGTTATAGTTTTGCACGCTGTACCCCAAACCTCAACACAATAAATTAAATGCGGGATTATTATTGCATTGTACAGCAAATACATTGCTTTGTCATTTAATAAATCTTTAACTCTATACAACACTGCAATAGATCTTGATAGTTTAGTTTTTACAGAATTTATGTGATGTTTCCATGACAACTTATCATCAATAATTACACCCAAAAACTTCACTTCGCTTACCCTACATATTTCAGAGCCATCAATCTTAAAAGGAACATCAACAGTTATTTTTTTCTTACTAAAAATCATATAATTAGTTTTGTCTAGGTTCAAAGATAACTTATTTAATTTAAACCAAGTTTGTAATTTAACAAATTCAATATTTACCAACTCAAACAATTCTTCCAAATCTTTGCCCGCACAAAAGAAAGTAGTGTCGTCAGCAAAAAGAACACATTTAAGGACATCGGACACCTTCATTAAATCATTTACATATAAAATAAATAACTTAGGTCCAAGTACAGAGCCTTGTGGTACTCCACATAAAACATTTCCTAAAGTAGATCTTACATCTTCTATTTGAACGAACTGCTTTCTATCTTTCAGATAGCTAAATATCCATTGCAATGCAGGACCTCTAACACCATATTGTTTTAATTTGTCAAGTAAAATGGAATGATCAATGGTGTCAAATGCTTTTTTTAGATCAACAAATATACTCATGCAATGTTGTTTTTGATCTACAGCCGTAGTAACTTGTTCCATAAACTCCATAAGAGCCATGGATGTTGAATTGTTTGATCTAAATCCATATTGGCTGTTACTTAGAATATTGTATTTACCCAAGAATTGGTCAAGTCTGTACACGAATAATTTTTCTAAAATCTTTGAAAATTGAGGCAACAAGGATATAGGTCTATAATTATTGAATATACATTTATCACCATTTTTGAATAGAGGAACTACTTTAGCTATCTTCATTCTGTTAGGAAACACTCCAGTTGAAAATGACAAATTGCATATATATGTAAAGGGTTCGATAACATGACTCATTATTTCCTTCACCACCATCATATCCATTTCTTCACAGTCTTTGGATTTTTTGTCAGTACATTTTTTAACTACATTCATTATTTCATCCTTATCAGTTCCCATTAGAACCATACTGTTCACACAATTCTCAATCAAGTCATTTACATTTTTCCCCACTTTCGGTATTGAAGCAGAGAGGTTTGGTCCAACATTTACAAAGTAATTGTTAAATCCATTCACAATTTCCTGACGATCGTAGATTTCCTTATTATTTACAACATAGTGTTGAGAAAGATCCACACTAACCTTATTATGTTTTTTAAGAACATTATTCATTATTCTCCACGTTGCCCTCATATCACCACCACATTTATGTAGTAATTCACTATAATATTCTTTTTTATGTTTTCTTATAATACCTGTTAATTTATTTTTGTACACTTTATATTTGTTTTCAGCATCAATTGATCTTGTCTTCAAAAAACACGAGTATAGATAGTTTTTTTTTTACATGCATTTCTCAGTCCGTTAGTCATCCATGGTTGCTCAATGATATTTTTCTTAACATTAATTATTTTCACACAATTTTTTTATACAAATCTTCCAGAACATTCATGAATTTTTCGTAAGACAAATTCACATCATCTACATATACATCATCCCAATTTTGTTTATCTAAGTCATCTTTGAATTTGTCTAAGTTTTTTTTAGATGCGTTTATGATTTTTTTCTGTTTTATAATTTTCTTTATGGGAATTTCATCATTTTTGTAAATTGTGAAAATTGGTAAATGATCACTCAAATCATTCATCAAGATACCACTTGTCATTTCACCATCCATAATATTATTGAAAATGTTATCAATTATTGTAGCACTGTGTGATGTGATTCTTGTTGGCTTAGTAATCAAAGGAAAAAAACTCAAACTGCACATTGAATCCATGAAAGTACTGACGTCATTTGAGTCAGCCCCTGTCCCCAGGTCAATGTTGAAATCTCCGCACAAAAAAACTTTTTTTTACAGCTTTTAACCAAAATTTCCAACATTTTATCAGTGAAAATTTCTATTCTTGAACCAGGTGTTCTATATATACAACTTATTGTTATATTCTTGTTTTTCATATTAATTATTTCTATAGTTATCATTTCCATTACATTATCTATAGCCATAGACATTTCATTATTTAATCTACATGTAATTTCATTTTTTACAAACAGAGCTACTCCTCCACCTTTTTTATTTTTTCTATTCATGTAATACAATTTGTACCCTTCAATATACGCCATGTGTTAATTGCCATCATTTAACCATGTTTCTGACATTGCTACTATTGAAAAGGATTTATTAAATGTGTTTAGATAGTCTTGTATTGAAGATAAATTTGCATTGATACTTGTGCAGTTTATATGAATTAAAGAGAGTGCTCCATTTTCTGTATTTATTTCATTGAGCTGTTCCACTGTAAAATATTCAGTACCTTTAATAACTGGAAAAAAAATTGTATCAGTAATATCTTCAACATTATATATTTTGGGTTCAGATTCTTCGTTCGTCATCATAAAATGATGCACAAACTCCTCAGAATATTATTTAATTAATCTAATGTAGTAAGATATTTCCTAATACGATTTTCGTTAATGTACATACTCATCTAAATTTATCCAGATCCTTCAGCTCGTTAACCATTTTGGCCTGCGACCCATCTTTAGTCTTGATCCAAATCTTCCCGTTTCGTGTCCATGTGGAAGCAATTTTTTTTAACAGCCTTGAGCTAAATATCCATTTCTCTTTGTTAAGTGTTCATTTATATAAATTTTTGTTCCTTTCAGTTTTTTTGCCTGCATAATTACACCATTTCTTGCTTTCCTGCTGACAAAGCGAACAACAATTACTGGTTTGTTTTTATCTGTTTTGTTAGGAATGGTGTGACACAGTGAAATGTCCTCATGAGTGACATCAATCTTTTTTTCTTGAAGAAAGGAAACCACTAGCCTGGCCCTCGCCTTCCTGCACAGCTCCGCTCAATTCTCATTTCCCTTCACTGCACAGTCTGGGACTTCTC
>JBBPBX010025835.1:12161-38569 GCA_038048925.1 Garcialebias charrua
GTATCTATCTATCTATCTATCTATCTATCTATCTATCTATCTATCTATCTATCTATCTATCTATCTATCTATCTATCTATCTATCTATCTATCTATCTATCTATCTATCTATCTATCTATCTATCTATCTATCTATCTATCTATCTATCTATCTATCTATCTATCTATCTATCTATCTATCTATCTATCTATCTATCTATCTATCTATCTATCTATCTATCTATCTATCTATCTATCTATCTATCTATCTATCTATCTATCTATCTATCTATCTATCTATCTATCTATCTATCTATCTATCTATCTATCTATCTATCTATCTATCTATCTATCTATCTACCCTGCTAACGAGTAGCAGCCTAGCCAGCGAAAGCAACGCGACGAAGAAGACGTCTCAGGGCCACGTTAGCACTGCTAACCAGCTCGACCCTTCTCAGCTATGGCTCCAGAGAAGGGAAAGTGAAAACCAAAAAATTCTATGAAGACCAGCAGGCCAGCTAGCCCCAGCTCCTAGGCCTGCCCCAGCGGTTGAGGCTACTCCCTTTCGGCGACAGCCACCCACGAGGCCTGTCCCGTCTGCCTGGGGATGTTGCACGCTAAGACAGCGCTGGAATCCCCGAGTCCTGCCCTCACTGCCGCCAGATACCTGAAACAGTGAGGAAGCATCGAGTGGACATCGTGGTCAAGGCCATGGGCGGCTTCACGGTAACGCGCAACCCAGACCTCACAGAGGCTCTCACTTCCACACAAGAGCTCGATGCCATGGACCTAGAGGACAACGGACAAGCGGATTGGGGGGACAATATGGACATGGCGCCCCCCGTCTGAGACCCCACAGCCGAGTTCGACACGAGAAGCCTGTTATGAGCAGACGAGCTATCGCTAACATCCTCGGGTGAGATTTCAGACAACGAAGCTGAGAACGAGGACGATGGGGAAGAAGAAGACCTCCCAGAACCCGACGACAGCTCAGCCAGAGACAGATGTCTCCATCCCCGCTCTGTTTGACCTGTGTCGCAGAGCGGCGGACACGTTGCGGATCAGCTGGCTGGAACCCCCACCTCGCCATCAGGTAACGAGGTTGGCGGGGAATTATTTCTATGCCAAACACAGCAGTCGGCCACGAGGCACAGGATGCCGATTTTTCAAGATTTCCTGACGGAGCTCACTCGCACCTAGGCTGAACCCAGGGCTCCCATGCTGCTGCCACTCTCCCAGTTCCTCAATGTCGCTTGAATGAAGGCATCAGGAATCGCCAACGTCCCGCAGATAGAGGACACGCTGGCGGATCACCTGGCCCCCAGGACGTCGGGCGCAAAGCCGACTCTACCCAGCAAGGCCTGCCGCGCCTTGGCCTCGAAGCTCGAATTATTTTATCGAGTTCAGGGCCTCGCGGTCCGCGCCATGAATGCCTCAGCCATGATGCAGGCTTACTTGGCAGAGAAGCTGCAGGAGCTCTAGGTAACGACAAACAAGAAGGCTGTGACGGACATCCTGGAGGAAGCCCGCAAGGCGACCTACTTTATCCTCCGCATGATGGGGACCGTGGCCATCACTCAGGGGAGATGCATGGCAGAAGTGGTCATCGCCCAGCGACACCTGTGGCTGACTTTGACGGACCTGCCGAAGGGCCAGCGGTTCCCGTTCCTCTATCACCCGATCGAGCCGACGGGACTCTTCGGGGGAGCTCTGGAACGCATCCAGAGCAGGCTGGAACAAAGACGAAAGCAGGCCTAGGCATTGCGCGAGGGGATGCCAAGAAAGACTTTTGCACCCCCAGAGACTCCAGCGGGAGCAGACCCATGCAATCTCGCCACCGCTCAGCCACACGCCGTCCCCCACAAAAAAGACCAGCTTACAACGGGGAGCATCTGCAAAGACCCGCAGCAGGGCCACCTCAGGCTGGCCAGTCCTAGACCAGGAACAGGTTCATTCCTCGCCAAGCGGTTCCGCGAGAACCTCCTCGGCGAACCGGGACAGAAGACAGAAGTTAACCTGATCAAACGGGACCACTTCTCAGTTTTGAAGGTTCGTCCGCCCATGTGGTACGGGAACCAAGACTTTTAAACCCAGACTTTATATGTAAAAACCTACAAAAAGCTGGTGACATTTCTGTGTGCACAAAACAAGGTGTTTCTGACAAATGTGTAAATAAAACAGATTTTTGTTGTTCAAAGCACAAAAATAAAGTACCAAAAGCACGAACTGCCCTGGTTCTTAACTAAAAAAAAAAAAATAAAAAAAATAAAAATAAACAGCACAATTTTTGTGAAAACAGTCACGATGAAGGGAGAGGGCAAGCACCCTTCCTCCCTCGTGGAACACAAGGTGTTAGGTCAGAAGACTATGAGCCCCAGCAGGGCGTCTGGGGTCTGTCTGGAGCAGACAGACTTCACGGCGTCCGCTGGCGGACGGGCCAGCATGTCCGGGGCCATGCGGGGGGAGGCAAATGCTCCCCCTCCCGCACCCACGACGCATACATAACCCACAATACAGTAAACATGTCTCACAGGCTCACTGCGTACGCGCAGGCCTGGAGGGCATGTCACCCAAACTCGTGGGTCATGACCACAGTGTGTCAAGGCCTACGGCTGCAGTTCCACAAGTGGCCGCCCCCGTTCAACGGGGTGCTACAGTCAAACATAACACCAGACTGTGCACACATTTTAAGAGAGGAGATATCAACAATGTTGCAAAAAGGGGTGATAAATGTTGTTCCAAAACACAATATACACTCCGGCCACTACAGCAAGTATTTCCTCATGCCCAAACGAGATCAGACCTTGAGACTGATCCTGGATCTCAGAGCGCTGAACAAGAGAATAAAAACTTACAAATTCAAAATGCTCACATTAAGACAGGTGATCCAGTCTGTGAGACCGGAAGATCACGCATGCACAATGGATTTAAAACAGTGTTTTTCAACCACTGTACCTAGGCACACTAGTGTGCCTCGAGTGATCGTCAGGTGTGCCTTGGAAATTATCAAAAAAGCCCCCCCCCCCTTCTACAACCTCTTTAAATTTAAGACCACATTGTTGTGGTACTGTTCGGTTGTATATTTGAAGACATCTTAAGTGCAATTTGAAATAAATATAAAATATGATAAAATACATTTTTGTGTTTATTTCATTCCTATTCAAGACACTTTGATAAGAATGACTATATATTTAATATAGGTGGATACAGTGTATCTATGTTTACAATTTTGGTTGGTGGTGTGCTTCAGGATTTTTTTTAATGAAAAAACTGTGCCTTGGCTCAAAAAAGGTTGAAAAACACTGATTTAAAAGATGCTTTCTTCCATGTGAGCATTTGGAAGAAACACAGAAAATATCTTCGCTTTGCATTCGAAGGGAAAGCTTACGAATTCACGGCTTTACCTTTCGGGCTAAAAACTGTGAGGGTGGCTCCCTCTGTTGATCTTGTCTTCATGTTTATGGCTCCCTCTGTTGGTCTTGTCTTCATGTTTATACTTGTTTAGTCTTCTTGTTTATTTTAGGTTCCCCATCTAGTACAATCTGCATATCTCCTTTAGGTTCCCATCCAGTTTAGTCCTCATGTTTATTTCTGGTGTAGTCATGTTTTTAGGTCCCCTTATTATTATTTAGTTCAACCTAGAGTACTGTCACCCTGGTTTACCTCCCACGTTTCAGAGTCAGCCTTGTTCTGTTAATTGTTCCCAGGTGTTTGTCGTTACTCCCTGTCTTGTCTGTGTGTGTATAAATACCCTGTCTGCAGTCTGTTTTGTGTCGGGTCTTTGTCCCTGTTCCCTGATGTGTCGTGTCCCAGCTCCTTGGTCTTGTGAGTATGTTTAAGTAGCTCCATGTTTCAGTGTTAGAGCTCCACGTTTTGTGTTAGTACTCCAGCCACAGTCAGAGCTGTATTAGTTTTGTTTGTACTGCCACGTCAGTATTTTGAGTTTGTTAATTAAAGTGTTTTGATATTCAAGGGCGAGATACACTCGAGCGTCCTCACGATACGCCAATACGCAGCGTACGTACGCCCCGTACGCAGCGTAGCCCCTCAGGGCAAGTACGCGCAAAAGTATTTTTTTACTACGCATACGCGATTCGCATACGCGATGCGCGGTGTCTGACCTAAACTTCCCCGGCGCCGGACTGTTTTGTATGTTACACAAATGAAATAAATTCCTCTTTTTTATCGCTGATCGGGCCTTTTCTTTTGTTTTTTTGCCTAAAGTCAAGTAACCGCTTCTTCCTCCGTTCACTCGATGAATGAAATGAATGAATTCAGGTCCTACCTGGGTGCGCGATGTTTTATATATTCCCTGGTGGGCTGTGGTGGGCTGTGGGCTGCAGGAAAAGCACTCCGTGCTCAGCTGCTCATATTACAACAAGGAGAACGCGAGCGTTTGGAGCGAAAAACTAGCGGAAGTGACGATCGGAAGTGACGGTACGGAGGAAATGACGTTAGAATTTGGAGCGAAAACACGAGAATCTAGGCGAGAACGAAAGCCGAGTGTAGCAGCGGCTCCGTATACGCGCGTATACGCGCGTATACGGAGTCTGCTTCAGTGTATCTCGGGCTTTACTCGTGCCTCTGTGAGTCTACCTGTCTGCTCCACGGGACTCATCCCTCATCCCACATCAAACCGTGACAGAAAAGACCCGACCATTTTGAGTCCCGCAGACAGGTAATTCGGACTTACCCAGGGGCAGTGATGTCTGCGCCGGCTCAGAGGGAAGCCGCAGTCATCAGAGTCGGCGGGTTTCGAACTGAACCCGCTTGGAGCCGCCACGAACCCGGGTTGGAACAGTCTTCGTGTCCACCGCTGGTCGCGGAGCCAGCGAGGAGGAAGCGAGGTGATGGCCGCTCCGACCAGTTGAAGTCCTTCACTCCTGCACGAGCCATTTCGCTGTGGTGGGTGTCCGACGACGAGTCGGATTCGGATCCGGAAGGACTCCTGCCCGTTCCAGCTCCAGGGACACGGCGCCGCCGAAGGGGGCGGCGACGGGCGAATGCACGCGTTTCCGGGTTTCGGCCCGTTCTCCCCCTTCATTCTCCCATGCTGTCAGAAAGGCCGGGGGGGATTACGAAGGGGGAGCTCCCATGCTCCGTGACGTCTCAGGGGAGACATGCGCAGAACACGTCTGCAGGAAACACAGAGGCTCCTGTACGCCACATAACCAAGAGGAAGCCTCTTCACAAGACTCGTTCACAGCAGTGTTCGAGCTCCCAATCTGAGGAGGAACATGCAGACTCCGACCCGGCCACAGGGGTCGCTGTGGGACAGAGTTCTGCGGCCACTCTCACCATACAGCAGATAAACAGACTGATTCATGCAGCTGTCAATAACCCGGATCCTCATTATAAATATAAGACTTACTCCATTATTGAAGATATCATTATTAACAGTCCTTGTTTAGAACCTAACTCAGGTCTCTCTCAGATGTTGACTTTGGCTACAGCCCTGAAGGACGAGTTGTCTGTTTCTAAGTGTGTCTCCCCAGCCTCCTCAGAAGACGTTGTGTCTCCAGCCTCGTCCACAGAGGACGCTGTGTCTCCGGCATCGTCCACAGAGGACGCTGCGTCTCCGGCATCGTCCACAGAGGACGCTGCGTCTCCGGTATCGTCCACAGAGGACGCTGCGTCTCCGGCATCATCCACAGAGGACGTTGCGTCTCCGTCCTCGCCTGCAGTCTCGACGGTGGTCTCCTCGCCTGCAGTCTCGACGGTGGTCTCCTCGACTGCAGTCTTTACAGATGACTTCTCGTCCCCTGGTTCCACGCTTCCAGAGGGTCCCAGCGCTACAGACGTCTCGTTGCTTGACGAAGACATCGGGGATGTCTCAACGCTCGAAGGCGTCTCAACGTTCGTGGACGCCTCCACCTCTACGGAGGGTCCCGGCGCGACGGACGCCTCCACCTCTACAGAGGGTCCCGGCGCGACGGACGCCTCCACCTCTACAGAGGGTCCCGGCGCGACGGACGCCTCCACCTCTACAGAGGGTCCCGGCGCGACGGACGCCTCCACGTCAATGAAGGGTCCCGGCGCGACGGACGCCTCCACGTCAATGAAGGGTCCGCTCGCCGCTGACGCATCGATGGAGGGTCCTCTTACCGTTGACGCCTCCACATCGATGGAGGGTCACGTATCCAGTCTCGAGGGGTCCCAGGAGGGACCCCCTCACGTCTCCAGTCTCGAGGGGTCCCAGGAGGGACCCCTTCTCATCTCCAGCTCTGGGAGGGTCCTGGAAGACTTCACGCCTCCAGAGGGTCTCTCGCCTCCAGAGGGTCTCTCGCCTCCAGAGGGTCTCTCGCCTCCAGAGGGTCTCTCGCCTCCAGAGGGTCTCTCGACGTCGTCTCCAGGGGGTCTCTCGACGTCGTCTCCAGAGGGTCGCTCGACGTCGTCTCCAGAGGGTCGCTCGACGTCGTCTCCAGAGGGTCGCTCGACGTCGTCTCCAGAGGGTCGCTCGACGTCGTCTCCAGAGGGTCGCTCGACGTCGTCTCCAGAGGGTCGCTCGACGTCGTCTCCAGAGGGTCGCTCGACGTCGTCTCCAGAGGGTCGCTCGACGTCGTCTCCAGAGGGTCGCTCGACGTCGTCTCCAGAGGGTCGCTCGACGTCGTCTCCAGAGGGTCGCTCGACGTCGTCTCCAGAGGGTCGCTCGACGTCGTCTCCAGAGGGTCGCTCGACGTCGTCTCCAGAGGGTCGCTCGACGTCGTCTCCAGAGGGTCGCTCGACGTCGTCTCCAGAGGTCTCAGCCGCCAGAGGTCTCGCAGCCGCCAGAGGTCTCGCAGCCGCCAGAGGTCTCGCAGCCGCCAGAGGTCTCGCAGCCAGCCAGAGGTCTCGCAGCAGCCAGAGGTCTCGCAGCAGCCAGAGGTCTCGCAGCAGCCAGAGGTCTCGCAGCAGCCAGAGGTCTCGCAGCAGCCAGAGGTCTCGCAGCAGCCAGAGGTCTCGCAGCAGCCAGAGGTCTCGCAGCAGCCAGAGGTCTCGCAGCAGCCAGAGGTCTCGCAGCAGCCAGAGGTCTCGCAGCAGCCAGAGGTCTCGCAGCAGCCAGAGGTCTCGCAGCAGCCAGAGGTCTCGCAGCAGCCAGACGCCTCTACACCGATGGAAGGTCCTTACGTCGATGACGTCTCGTTGCTTGGCGCCGCCACGCCGCTTGATGGGGTTCCTGTTCTGGGTGGGCCCTGGAGGGTCCCACCCTCGTCTTCACCCGTCCTGGGGCCTCGTCTCCTGCGGAAGCTCCTGCTCGATGGACAGCCCCCGGGTCGCCCGCCTGAGGTGTCTCTGTGGGATGGACGGGCTCCCGGTCGTCCACCGGACGGGGTCCTGCGTGTTGGACAGTTTCCCGGTCGGCCACCTGAGGGGTCCTTGCCCGAGGTCGACATCCTGGCTTCGATGTTTGGGCGCTTGTTGGTTTTTTAGGTTTAGCCTTTTATGTTTAGCATTTTTCCCGGGTCCTGTTCCTGTCGGTTTTTGGTTTGTTGTCCTTGTGTTTCGTCCTTGTGTTTTCTCGTGCCCACCGCCCCTGCGGTTCCTCCCTCCGCCCGTCCTGTTTTTTGTGGGGTGTTCTTTGGGGCCGCCAGGGGGCGTCCTTGAGGGGGGGTACTGTGAGGGTGGCTCCCTCTGTTGATCTTGTCTTCATGTTTATGGCTCCCTCTGTTGGTCTTGTCTTCATGTTTATACTTGTTTAGTCTTCTTGTTTATTTTAGGTTCCCCATCTAGTACAATCTGCATATCTCCTTTAGGTTCCCATCCAGTTTAGTCCTCATGTTTATTTCTGGTGTAGTCATGTTTTTAGGTCCCCTTATTATTATTTAGTTCAACCTAGAGTACTGTCACCCTGGTTTACCTCCCACGTTTCAGAGTCAGCCTTGTTCTGTTAATTGTTCCCAGGTGTTTGTCGTTACTCCCTGTCTTGTCTGTGTGTGTATAAATACCCTGTCTGCAGTCTGTTTTGTGTCGGGTCTTTGTCCCTGTTCCCTGATGTGTCGTGTCCCAGCTCCTTGGTCTTGTGAGTATGTTTAAGTAGCTCCATGTTTCAGTGTTAGAGCTCCACGTTTTGTGTTAGTACTCCAGCCACAGTCAGAGCTGTATTAGTTTTGTTTGTACTGCCACGTCAGTATTTTGAGTTTGTTAATTAAAGTGTTTTGATATTTACTCGTGCCTCTGTGAGTCTACCTGTCTGCTCCACGGGACTCATCCCTCATCCCACATCAAACCGTGACAAAAACTGCACCACACACATTTACAAAATGTCTGGATGCAGCTTTGGCCCCACTCAGAGGTCAAGGGGTCAGGATTATGAATTATCTCGACGATATTTTAATTCTGGCCGAGAGCAGAGCACAAGCCCAGTTGCACTCACGGATGGTGATGGCGCACCTGGAGGATCTGGGCTTCGTGATAAATCTGCAGAAAAGCGATTTGACTCCTCACAGATTACCGTATTTCTCGGTGTACAGGTCAACACCATTTTGTACAGAGCACAGCTTTCAGAGGAGCGAATCTCTTCCATCTGACTCTGCCTGGCTCGCTTCCAGCTGGACCAGAGAGTGTCTCTGAAGCTTTGCCAGCACCTGCTGGGTCTTCTGGAAGCAGCCATTCCTTGCGTGCCTTGAGCATTGTTAAAAATGCGAGCTCTGCAGGTATGGCTAAACAAACAAACGCGTCCTGCCTCCCTCAGGCAGGCAGGGAAAATACTGATCAGCTCAGAGTGCATGACAGCCCTGGAACCCTGGAGAGATCCTTCTGTGTTCACGACAGTCGTCCCGCTGGGAAGAGTACTGTCTCGTGTGGTGATCACAACAGACGCTTCAAAGGGAGGTTGGGGAGCATTTTGCAGGAACCAGAATGCCCAAGGGCTCTGGAAACAGCATGATGTGAGACACCACATCAACTTCTTGGAATTAAAGGCTGTTTTTCTGGCTGTGAAGCACTTTTACAAAAAAGGACTGATCACAAAACAACATGTCCTGATAAAATCGGACAACAGAACCACTGTGTCCTATATCAACAGAGAAGCGGGGACAAGGTCCCGAACCCCCCTCAGCCTAACACACAAACTGCTCACGTGGTGCAGTCCACAAATATTGTCACTAAGAGCGACACAAATCCCAAGCGAGCTAAACCACGGGGCAGATTCCCTCTCAAGAGGGCCACTGCTAGCCTCAGAGTGGAGACTGAATCCACGCATCGTGAACCAGATCTGGTCACGATACGGGCAGGCATCCGTCGATCTGTTCACCTGCAAAACCAGCATGCACTGTGGCATGTACTTCTCACTGAAGGAAACAGATGTTCTGCTGGGAACAGACGCTCTGGCCCACAGCTGGCCAGCAGGGGTGCTATATTACGCGTTCCCACCCGTCCCTCTGATCCAGGTGACGCTGGAATGTGTACGGAGGGGAGCTCTTTGGCTAAGGGTGGTCGGTGCGCACCGGTGGGGCTCCGTGGGTCTTTACCCAGTGAGGGGGGCACAGAGTTAGGGGAAGCATGGTCCGTGCGCACCGGAGAGGGCTCCGTGGGCCTTCCCCCGGGGAGGGGTCCACACAGTCTGGCTAAGGGTGGTCGGTGCGCATCGGCGGGGCTCCGTGGTTCCTTTTCAGTCAAGTTCTCTCGGTGTAACATACTTGCTATGGGAATTGTGCCCCCGCGCGATTACCTGAAGGAATACATTCACGCCTTTACGGCTAGGGCGTCAACGTTGCGCCAGAGGACCCACCCTCTGGGTATTTAAGCGGCTGATGCCCATCCATCTTTNCACACCCAGTTCATTTTTCTCACCTGCCCGTTCTGTTTTTTCCTCGCCGTCTGGTGCCGGAGTGCGCCGCTGAGGTTTCGCCGTCTGCAGAGGTCCTGCGCCGCTGTTCGCCTCTTCGCCTTCCAGGGGGTCCCCGCGCCGAGGATGACGCCTCTACTGTTCTTCGGAGGGTCTCCGCGCTGGGGACGCCTCTGCTTCGTGGGTGCTCGCGCCGCTGATGCCTCGGCGTCTACAGGGGGTTCACGCGCTGACGACGCCTCTACTCGCTTCGGAGGGTCCTCACGCCGCTGAAGCCTCGACGTCTGCAGGGGTTTCCCGCGCCAGGTGACGCCTCTACTGTCTTCGGAGGGTCCTCGCGCCGGTGACATCACTGCTGCAGAGGGTCCTCGCTCTTCCGACGCCTCCGCATCGATGGAGGGTCCCCACATCGATGACGTCTCCACGTCCGATGACGTCACTACGTCCAATGTCCGATGACGTCACTACGTCCGTTGACGTTTCTACGTTTTGACGCTTGTTAGTTTTCTGGGTTTGGTACTTTGTTTAAGTCTGGTTTTTGTATGTTTTTGCTTTGTGTTTAGCTTTTTGTCCCTTGTCCTGTTCCCCTGTCCCTGTGTTCTCCTTCGTGCCCGCCCTGGTTGTTGGGGGTGTTCCTTGGGGACGCCTGGGGGCGTCTTTGAGGGGGAGGTACTGTAAGGATGTGGCTCCCTCTGGTGGTCGTCTCCTTGTCTTGCATGTTGTCTGTCTCAGGTGTGTATGATTTAGGTAATTAGTCTGTGTATATAAGTTTGCATTTGTGTGCATGTCTTTGTCGGGCCATTCATCTTCCTACCCTGGTGTGTCGTGTTCTTTGCAGCTCCTTGGTTTTTGTGAGTACAACTCCTCGTGTTGAAGTTTTTGTATTAAGCCACAGTTGAGCTTTTGAGTTTTTGTTATTAATGTATTTTTGACTTTTTCCTCGTGTCTGAGTGTCCGTCTGCACCAATGGACTCACCCTCTCCCACACCACGCTGGATCATAACATATTTAACAATAACTTCACATCTATACTTAGCAAAATTCATGGTAATAGGGTTCAAATTGTGTCTGGTGACATGAATATCGACTTGTTAAATCCTAGCAGATATTAAAAAACACAGATTTCATAAATTCAATGTATAGCATTAGTCTCTTTCCAGTAATTATTAAACCAAGTAGAATAACATCTGATACTGCTACTTTAATTGATAACATATTTG
Organism: Garcialebias charrua; assembly: GCA_038048925.1. NCBI lineage: Eukaryota > Metazoa > Chordata > Actinopteri > Cyprinodontiformes > Rivulidae > Garcialebias > Garcialebias charrua. The sequence continues at coordinate 23,127 of JBBPBX010025835.1, forward strand.
TAAACAGTTATTGACACAATTTCTGGTCTTATTATAAATGATATCACTGACCATTTGCCTGTTTTTGTAGTTTTTCCCAAAAAAATTTAGAACAGAAAACTATAAGCAGGACTCAATCTAAACTCATCCAACATAGAACATCTGAACACATTGCTACCCTCAAAGCAGACTTAGCAGCACAAATGGAGCGACGTATTTGTAGCTGGAGATAACGACACTGTTTTTATCAATACTAATGAGACTTTGATAAAAATTGTCCACTACAAAACATTACAAGGGAGCATAAAGAACTGGAAAAACCATGGATAACAAAGGGAATTGTAAAAGCAAGTAAAAAGTAAAATCGATTATATCAAAGATTTTTAAAACATAGAACAAAATGTGCAGAAATTAAGTATAAGACATATAAAAACATAAATATTATTAGACAAAACATAAATATTATTAGACAAAACAAAAGTATCACAATCTTTTGGAGCAGCACAAAAATAACATCCAGGAAACATGGAAAGTGCTCAATGGTTTAATTAAAAAAACATGCAGTAAGAGGAAGTTATTCAATTTTTTTGTTAGAAATGATACAATTATAGATGATACCAAAGAAATTGTAAATGAATTTAATCAATATTTTGTAAATGTTGGTCACGACTTATCAAACAGTATCATGGTGCCTCAGGATAAATATAATACAGATAGAGCTAACATTAATACAAACGTAAATTCATTTTTTATTAGAGTCGAGAAAGAAATATATGATATTGTGAAAAACGTTAAAAATAAAAAATCTACTGATTGGGTTGGAATTGATATGTGGCTAGTAAAAAATATAATAGAATATGTACTTAAGCCTTTCACATACATTTGTAATATGTCTTTTCAAACAGGTTGTTACGACCGTATGAGGGCCAAAAGGACACTGGACACAAGAAAAGGTTTAAATGATAGTTTATTAACTAAAATTAAGAGCCTCCAGGCGGTCAGGGTCCTCTCAGGCTTCTCCCACCCATCTGGAGCGCCTTCTCCTGCTCAGCGTCCTTAAAGAAACAAAAATAAATTAAAAAGAGAAAGTTCAAAGGATTGTAGGACAAGTGGGTGCGGCGGAAAAGAACAAAACGCCACCTGGACCGACCCAATCCTATACAGGACCGTCGTGTCTTCCCAGGCGACGATCTACCTAGCCAAAAATACCTCTAAATAAACAGAAAAGTGATAACTGAACTACCGACACCCACACAGTCAAAAGTATCAAATAAATGGAGAAAAAATATGGAAACAGACTCTCACTCTGTTTCACATTAGCTGTCCCCCTCCTAGGCAGTTGCTCAGATGCTTCCCTTCAGCATCTGACAAAAAAGAAGAGTCAACCAGAGTACAGCGGTCCTAAACCCGCACATTATTTTTAAGCTAGAGTCACACAAACTCTCAAAGTGCTTAAATACTCACAGCTCTCACTTTTAGCATCTAGTCATTCAACCAGAGCCAGGCCTTAAGATCCTATTTCAGCTCCAACAGGAGCTAACAACAACAATCTGAGAGGGTGGAGATCTCTCAGTATTGTTCAGTTACCTGACAGTGTCCTCAGCAGTTCCAGTGAACCCCAGCTGAATTTCACACCATCCAGAAGACTTCAATAAGCCACCACTCGTTCAACAAGCCAGTCTTGGTACAACGAGTCTCCACCCTGCACCAAACACAGCATGTCATATAGGCAGGACCTGCAGGTGAACAGCAGCTCTGCCCAATCAAGCTTGAGTGAAGCAGGCTGAGTAATAAAAAAAAGGTGAGTTCTTTATTGAACCAGCAGGCTGCAGCAGTTTGCAACCAAGATAAATAAAAGCAAGGATGTTTGAACTGCTAAAACCCCCAGGGTGAATAACATCCCCACCGCCAGAGTTTTGTTGGGGGAGAATGAGCAGATGTTACCTAAAGACACAGCACTCCTCTCCAAACAAAAACATAGTGGTATCAGAATGTTTGGAAGCCAAACAGACGACGCTTGTCTGGGTCTGTCCTGTAAGGCTTTTGTTTAGCACCAAACACCAAACAAATACCAACATCATGTTTAATATGGCACAATCTAGGACCACGTTTCCTGTCTGGGGTTGTGATTATATAATCAAGATCAGAGATCTTTTCTTTAACAACATAAGGTCCACAGTATTTAGCTTGCAAGCTGGTACCTGGGACAGGAAGCAAGGTCAAAACCTTGTCTCCAGGCTGAAATGTTCTTTTCACAGCTTTTTTATCAAAGAGTGATTTCATCCTGGCTTGTGCAGTTTGCATGTTTTTCTGAGCTATATCACATGCTCGTTTTAATTTAAAACGAAAATTACTGACGTAGTCCAATAGGTTCTGGTCAGTGTTCTCACACAGCCATTTCTCTTTTAAAAGCTTCAGAGGACCGCGCACGTTGTGAGCGAATACCAACTCAGCAGGACTAAATCCCAAAGACTCTTGAACCACTTCACGAATAGCAAACATCTGCATGTGTACTCCTTCATCCCAGTCTTTTTCGAACTCTAAGCAGTAGGTGCGTAGCATAGTTTTCAAAGTCTGATGAAAACGCTCAAGGGCACCTTGACTCTCAGGATGATAGGCAGTAGAACAGGAATGCTTAATATTCAACTGTTCTAAAACTTGCGAGAATATTTTAGACATGAAGTTACTACCTCGATCTGTTTGCACTACGCGAGGTAATCCAAACAGAGAGAAGAATCTAGTAAGCACTTTGACTACCACGGGTAGTTATTTTGCATACAGGGAACACTTCAGGGAATCTAGTAGCGGTACACATTATTGTGACTAAGAATTTATTCCCAGCTTTGGTCCTAGGCAAAGGACCAACACAGTCAACAATAACCCGTTCGAATGGTTCACCCACCGCAGGAATAGGGTGAAGCGGGGCTGAAGGTATCACTTGGTTTGGTTTACCAGCCACTTGGCATACATGACAAGAACGACAGTGCATGATAACGTCTTTTTTCAATCCTGGCCAAAAGAAATGATGCAGTATGCGATCATAAGTTTTTCTAATTCCTAAATGGCCAGCCATTGGATTGTCATGTGCTAAACGTAACCACCTCAGTACGATAAGGTGTGGGGAGTACTATTTGTATGACATGTTGCCATTCATCATCAGGACGAACAGATAATGGCGTCCATTTGCGCATTAATATTTCCCCTTTTAAGAAGTAACCTGTACTCAGATGCTTAGGGTCGTCAGGTAAATCGTCAGAAAAGAAGGCTTTTAATGACTCATCCTTCTTTTGAAGTTTAACTAGCTGTTGGCTAGATAGAGACAGATTTATCTCTTCCAACTCCTTTACATCCGTTTCCATTTTTACAGGAAACTTTTCTTCCTCAGTACTCATCATAAAGCTTTCGCTCAAGTCAACATCATCATCAGCATCTTTTTCTAGCTGCTGGCGTCTGTAAGCTGCTCGAGTTACAGCACAAGAAGTAAAAACATCAGGATATTTACAAGCCATCTCATCTGGTTGAGCACACAGTACCGGGATGGGTGTTACATCAGGAGTAACAAGCACGCGTCCGCCTGCTAAATCATTACCCATAATCATAGTGACTCCAGCAATAGGAAAGCTTGGTCGCAGTCCCACCACAGCTTCTCCTGAACACAATTCAGAATGGATTATAATTTTGGCTAAAGGCACTTTAAAATCTTTCATGCTAAATCCACGTATAGGTAACTGAGTATCCATTATCTCAAGTTCACTGGAAGGCAGAATACCATCTAATAAGAAGGACTGAGAAGCAGCCGTGTCACGCAGTATCTTAACAGGTACCTTATTACCAGATCGAGTAGCAGAAACGAATCCATCCATTATAAACGGCCGAAATCCTTCATTATCAGTCAGATCTGTCGAGAGAGATAATGGTTCATTCAAGGTTTTAATGAGAGCAACTGGCTTTACTTCCTGTTTTACTAGTTTGGGACAATGTTTATTAATGTGCCCTTCTTGTTTGCAAAAGAAACAAACCACATTTTTCTTTTCAGAGGTTCCATACCCATGCGACATTTTGTTTTCACTGTGCCTCACAAAAGCACCAGTTTCCGTATGAGCTGTAGAGGGTCCTCTCGACTTCCTGTTCACTCTGGGTCTGGAAAATCGAGGAGACTCAAAAACACGTGTTTTATTTTTATCCAGCTCAAAAGATCTGTCAAATCTTGGACGCTCAAAAGTAAACTTGTGCGTCAGCATATATTCATCCACTAAAACAGCTGCTTTAGAAGCCTCCGTCACTTTATGTTCGTTTAGAGCTATAGTATGTAAGATTGTAATGTAGTCTGTAACTTTTCAAACAATATATTTTTAACATATTTCTTCACTCAGTCACTATCTACTGACAAACTGATGTTAGACAAAGTAATCTCTGAAAAAATCTATTGTCCCCTTGCTTCTCTATCAGCATTTATAAAAACACTGAAAACACAAGAGTGACCAGGGGCCTCATGTATCAACCATGCGTGCGCACAAAAACATTGCGCACGTCACTTTCCACGCAAAGTGGCGTATGTATCAAATCTGATATGAACGGGAATATCTGCGCATCCACGTAGAAATCCACGGCTGCTCCCCTGTTGGCGTACGCACGTTTCTGTGGTTATTGTTCCTTTGGCGACACTTACAGGTGATCTGTGAAACCGTGTCCACGATGTGAAAACAATCATAAATCCCACCAAACACACATGATTAACGATTATTACATCCACATGGACGCAATTAGATGAGTGGATATAAAAGCATGCGCCAGATAGTGGCAACAATATTGACAACAATGAGATGTAATTTCTTTAAATAAGAAGTTAACCAAGCTGTATTAACACGCCTACGTTTAGGTCAGTGGGTAAAGCGCTTGCCTTTAGTTCCAAAGGTCGTGAGATCGACTCCCGCATGGTACAACGTTTTTCTTTTTTTTTTCGTTCCAGATTGAAATACACATGAAAACTATTTACAAAACAATAAATCGTCTGCTTCCTTTCATTTCATGTATTGTTCTATTTCTTGTTGTTTCATTCAATAGTTTTCCTGTGGTCTTTAAATCCGGAATGAAAAAAAAAACATTGTACCAAGCGGGAGTCGATCTCACGACCTTTGGGACGAAGGGCGGGCGCGTTCGCCACTAAGCTATACAGGCATGTTAGATCAGCTTGGTCAACTTCTTATTTAAAAGTGGATGGTTTGTTTTGCACTGTGCGTGCCGAATGAAGCCTTTTTCCGTGCTTCTCTGCCTCACTCAGAAGTGATTTCTGTTCACAGTCCGTGAAGTTCCTCTTTTTTCCACGTTCCGACATGATTTGCAATGGAGCAGAGACGACATTCCTGTCGTGCATGGCATATTTGAATGACTTTGCATATTCATACGGAGGCGTGTCAAAGGCGGAGTCGGCCACTCTCTCATGTGCGCTGAATTCCACGTTGATTGTGTTGTACATAAGGAATGTGCGTGGATTCCGGTGTACGCACAGTTTGATAAATCTGGATTTTTTTGTGCGTGGACACTTTTCTGGATTTGTCCGTACGTGACTTTTCAGTAAGAAATCTACGCAAGTCTTTGTACATGAGGCCCCAGGACACTGACAGCCAATAAAAACAGAGTTGTTTGTCACGCCCCAACCCACGCCCCCACCTGTCCCAGCCGCAGCTCGTTCTCATTAAAAGGATTGCAAAGCGATGCAGGACTGTTTTTTATGTGACACAAAATGTATTAAATATCCCTTCTTTATCCCAGAGCTGGACTTTTATTTAGTTTTTTTTGCCAAAAGCCAAGTGATCGCTTCATCCTGCACTGACAGACATGAGGAAATGGATTTGTCACGACTCACGAGCGAATTAAAACATGTCCAACGTTGCTTTGTGAACCTCTGATGATTTCTGCTGGATTTTGTGTTGTAGGATGAGTGATTCGTGGTTTTATTAAATTTTTTTAACAGTTATATTATCATATAAACACAGAATATCGCAGCGCAAAGACAGGAGGAGGTGGAGCATTCCACACATTCCAGACCAGCGCAGCGACATGAGGAAGTCACGAGCGAATTAAATCATGTCCAAACGTTGCTTCGTGAACCTCTGCTGGTGTCTGCTGGATTTTGTGTTGTAGGATGAGTGATTCGTGGTTTTATTAATTTTTTTTAACAGTTATATTATCATATAAACACAGAATATCGCAGCGCAGACAGGAGGAGGTGGAGCATTCCACACATTCCAGACCAGCGCTGACAGAGGAAGTCACGAGCGAATTAAATCATGTCCAAACGTTGCTTCGTGAACCTCTGCTGGTGTCTGCTGGATTTTGTGTTGTAGGACTAGCGCTCCATGGTTTTATTATATTTTATTAGAAGGTTTTATTTCCATAAACACAGAATATCGCAGCGGCTCTGAGCAGACAGAAGCAGGGGGCGGAGCAGATCCCAAGTTCACCAGAAGCACGGACTGTGCTCCCTCCCCTCAGAGCCATATATGGCTCTGAGGGGAGGGAGCAGAATGCTTTTCTGCGCTGAAAATATTTCTAAGTCCCAGAGAGTCCCAGAGAGTTCAAATATCGCAGACCCCAGCTTTAAGTAAGTGGTTGGTCACTTTCTCTGGCAAGCACTTCTTAAAATCTTCAATTAATATCAGTTGTTTAAACTGATCCAAACTTGTCACAGAACATGCGGTACACCAACGATCAAGGAGTATTTCTTTTTCCCTAATATAATCAGCGTATGTTTGACTCTCAGATTTCCTCAATTTTCGGAACTTCAGCCAGTAAGCTTCCGGAACTAATTCATAAGCCCATAGAATAGCTTCTTTCACCTTCACAAAATCACTACTGTCAGTGACTGAAAGAGAGGCGTAAGCGTCCTGCGCTTTTCCTGTTAATTTACACTGCAACAGCAGTGGCCAAACTTCTTCCGGCCATTTGAAAGAGCGAGCAGTTTTTTCAAAAAGCATAAAATATTTGTCTACATCTTGTTCATTAAAAGATGGCACAAGAGAAATATTTCTACTCACATCAAACTCGACATCAAACTCGTGACCAAAAGCTGGAGAAGAAGGCTTTTTCTGCTCCAGTTCCTTCAGACGTATCTGAGCATCCAGCTCCATTTTTTGTTCAAACATAATCTCCTTTTCTCTTAAAGATGTTTGTTGAGCGAGCTCTGTGGCTCTCACAGAGGCTTCATTCTCGTTATTCCTTCTGTCAGCTTCAAGTTCAGCTTTTCTCATCTCTAATTCAAGTTCCTTCAAACGCACCTCCTTATCCACAGCATAAGAGGTAGGTAAGCCAACAGGACTCTTGACAGGACTTGTTGCAGCCGGCAAAATCCCAAGCTGAACCAAAGCAACGATCAGTTCATCTTCAACACTGTCTCGTTTAGTGCGTTTATCAATAACAATTTTAAAATGGTCTGCTACAGACAACAGCTGTTCCTTTGTACATGTTGCTAAAACATCTGCTGTCGGGTCATCCAAAAAACTGTCTAACTCGAACTCCATAATTTTAAGTTAGACACAAAAATAGTCAGTCTGAAACAGCACTAAAGAATCCGAGCTACCAATGAACGTAGCACACACAGAAAGTGCACACCTGAGAGCGCTCAACTCAATCAGCACAGCTGATCCCAAATTAAGTGGATAAACCACTAGAATATGACTAGCCCAAAATACAGCCCAAAATATTTTAGACAACAGTCGCGGCTTTTAGTAAATATTGCAAAAACAGAGCCACCCTCTTTAAGCAGTAGGCTACTAAAGTACCACAGAGCATAACAGGTGCTCAAACCCGCAAAAACGCACTGATTAGCAGCGCTTAAAACACTAAAGACAAATTAGCTCATAAGACAAGCCCCCAAATGTGATTTAAGCAAAAACTGACAACCACTAACCTAGCTCATTAAGTTAATTAATATCATATCCCGGACGAGCCATCCAATAAATATGTTACGACCGTATGAGGGCCAAAACATACTTAAAGGACACTGGACACAAGAAAAGGTTTAAATGATATTTTATTAACTAAAATTAAGAGCCTCCAGGCGGTCAGGGTCCTCTCAGGCTTCTCCCACCCGTCTGGAGCGCCTTCTCCTGCTCAGCGTCCTTAAAGAAACAAAAATAAATTAAAAAGAGAAAGTTCAAAGGATTGTAGGACAAGTGGGTGCGGCGGAAAAGAACAAAACGCCACCTGGACCGACCCAATCCTATACAGGACCGTCGTGTCTTCCCAGGCGACGATCTACCTAGCCAAAAATACCTCTAAATAAACAGAAAAGCGATAACTGAACTACCGACACCCACACAGTCAAAAGTATCAAATAAATGGAGAAAAAATATGGAAACAGACTCTCACTCTGTTTCACATTAGCTGTTCCCCCTCCTAGGCAGCTGCTCAGACACTTCCCTTCAGCATCTGACAAAAAAAGAAGAGTCAACCAGAGTACAGCGGTCCTAAACCCACACACTATTTTTAAGCTAGAGTCACACAAACTCTCAAAGTGCTTAAAGAGGAACTAAACCCAGGTTGAGATGGTAATTCCTTCCCCTAAGCAGATCCAAAATCACCCTCAAAATGGGCGTGTCGAGAGACAAGGAGGGGAGGAGGTAGAGTTGTGCTTTTGTCCACGCCTCCACCAGCAACAACCTAAAACAAATTAAACCTCTAGCCAACAACATACACCAAGCAACAACAAAGGATAAACATGTAGATGTATTTATCTATTCCACCCATTCCATCCAAAACCTAAGGCTCAAGAAAATGGGAAAAAAAGAAAAAAGAAACCGTTTGTCAGGAGTGAAATGTGGCACTTCCATATAAGGTATGAATGCTGCAGGACCTTCTCATCTCTGCAGGGGATTGGCTCTGCTTGAACCACTTCCGTGACGTCAGAGTGAGAAAATATGTCACAGTGAGAATCCTAGACCAATAAGAAAATTAAGGTGCAATCCCTCTGTTCAACCCATAGGGGTTACCGTAAACACGTTTTTAGACCGGGGTTTAGTTCCTCTTTAAATACTCACAGCTCTCACTTTTAGCATCTAGTCATTCAACCAGAGCCAGGCCTTAAGGGCCTATTTCAGCTCCAACAGGAGCTAACAACAACAACCTGTGATGGTGGAGATCTCTCAGTATTGTTCAGTTACCTGACAGTGTCCTCAGCAGTTCCAGTGAACCTCAGCTGAATTTCACACCATCCAGAAGACTTCAATAAGCCACCACTCTTTCAACAAGCCAGTCTTGGAACGAGTCTCCACCCTGCACCAAACACAGCATGTCAGCTTTATAGGCAGTACCTGCAGGTAAACAGCAGCTCTGCCCAATCAAGCTTGAGTGAAGCAGGCTTAGTAATAAAAAAAGGTGAGTTATTTATTGAACCAGCAGGCTGCAGCAGTTTGCAGCCAAGATAAATAAAAGCAAGGATGTTTGAACTGCTAAAACCCCCAGGGTGCATAACACAGGTACATTTTCAAGCAAAATGAAAACAGCAAAAGTCATACCCTTTTTTAAAAGTGGTGATAAACATCAATTCTCCAATTATAGACCTATCTCTCTTCTTTATCAATTTTCTAAAATTTTAGAAAAATTGTTTTTGCAACAATTTGACAATTTTATGGTAAAATATACAATATTATCTGAATGTCAATACTGCTTTAGAGCCAAAAGGTCAACTTCAATGGCTGTAATGCAATTAGATGAAGATATAGCTAACACAATTGATAAAAAAGAATATACTGTGGGAGTGTTTATAGACTTTTAAAAAGCATTTGACACTATAGATCATGAATTACTTTTATTTAAATTGGAGAAATATGGTGTTAGATGCGTTGCACATTCTTGGATAAAAAGTTACCTCAATCAAAGGCATCAATATGTACAAATAAATAAAGTAAATTCTGATCTATTAGAGGTCACCTGTGGAGTACCACAAGGCTCTGTGCTAGGTCCTAAACTTTTTTTTACTTTACAGAAATGACATATGCAATGTATCTAAGTTGTTATCATTTACCTTGTTTGCCGATGATACCACATTATATTGCTCTGGTAATAGTTTGGAGCAGGTCCTCAGTATAATGAATGGAGAATTACAAGCATTAAAGAAATGGTGTGACAAAAATAAATTATCACTAAATTATGATAAAACAAAATTTGTAATATTTAGTAACAAGAAAATAAAAAATAATTTCAAACTCATGATAAACAGTATTGAAATAGAACGAGTTTCTAAAATCAGATTTTTAGGGGTGATACTTGATTACAAATTGCATTGGAAGGCTCATATTGATCATGTTAAGGCCAAAATGTAAAAAATTATTGCAATACTGAATAAAACAAAACATCTCCTAAATAAGAAATCACTTTACCTGTTATACTGTTGTTTCATACTTCCATACATTAATTATTGTGTTGAGATATGGGGAAACTCGTATAAAACCAACACAAAACCAGTTTACATGCTCCAGAAGAAAGCTATCCGAATTATAACTGCATCTGATTACTTTCATTCAACTAATGAGATATTTCTTACATTGCATACTTTAAAATTTTACGACTCAGTAGAACTCAGAACAACACTGATTATGTACAAAGCCTACAATAAACTCCTTCCAAGCTGTATACAAAAGTGGTTCAAAATTAAAGGGAAAAACTGATGATTTACGAGAGAAGGGTTTATTTGAAAAACCAAAGGTTAGGACAAATATTAAAAACAACTGTACTTCAGCTAGAGGGATTCAGGTGTGGAATAGTTGTAGTAAGGAGTTTCAACTGTGTTTTTCAATCTTTAAATAAAAAAAACATGTAAAAATCATTTACTAAACAAATATAATAGGACTTGAGTGTTTTTTATTCTGCTTTTCCTATTTTTTTATGTATTATTATGAGCTTGTTTAGCTGGAATTCGTTGATATGTTTGAAAAAACTAATATGCAGGATAATATTCTGCTATTTTGATTTTGATGTATAACAAAGTGAAGGTGTAAAAGGCTTGTGCTTTTGCCTACAAATTTTTTTTTTGGTCCACAATTTGTGTATCTTTTGGGTTGTTCATCATTTTTATGATTCTGGTTTGGTTCAGAATCTGTATGTAAGTTTAGGGACAGGACTAGATAAGCCATTGCTTTTTCCTGTTCCCTTTTTGAACATGTTGCTTTGTTTCCAGAATATTTTGGTGGAAATCCAAGCATGGAGCATGCATCAGGGTATTTTGGTGGAAATATTTAAATTTTTATTTGTTTATGGTATTGTTTAAAAAATTTAACTGTTCAAAATGAAATAAAATCTAACTAACTAACTAACTAACTAACTAACTAACTAACTAACTAACACTGAGGCGTATAATTACCTCCACAGCAACAAAACCGATAAAGTAATGCTCAAGAAACAAGGCAACTTTATTTTTCTTAAAGCAGCTGTAGAGCCGAGCCAGAGCGTTGGTCAAGCTAAACACTTAGCATGGGTCATGCTCAGGTAAAGTGGAGTGTTAGAAATGGTTGGCTGTTCCTGTATCGCCGGATTAGGGAAATTATGCAGTCATGCGGCAGCTATTCTGTGGAAGGTATATCACTTATCTGGATATCAGAATAATTAGATCACTGAATCAGAGACACTGAACTGGGCAAAAGCTGTGAGCTTCCTGCCTGCTTCGTGTTTACATGTGGAAGTCATGCACTGAGCATTGTGTAGCCTGTGATCTAGTGTCACAAAAAATTACATAAAAAAGGCTGTACATTAAAGGAAAATTTAAAACTTAAGAAAAAAATAACGATGTCCAACTGGGTAGAATAATTTTGGGAGGAAAGCACATATATAAAGAATTTATATTAAAAAAATATTTAAGTACAGATTGGATGCAAGGAAACTGACCATTTACATAAAAGGAAAAAAAAAAAAGGAAAACAGCAGGGATGTAAATAACTTGTTTTGTTTTATTAGGAGCAGTGATAGCTATCAAGTCTGAGCTGCTGGAAGTAATTTTCTGGCATCTTAAAGATTAAAAATGTTTCAATAACAGGTTAGGTTTAAACTTAAATGATCAGCTATAACATTTGTAATCCTTGTTTTGGCTAAAGTCCTCTCAGAGTATCTGGAGGATACACCACAGAAGAGGAGCAGCTGCCTAGATTGATCCATTCTTGTTAGCAATAGCTTGCACTGTGGGTGGCCTTGCCAGTGTTTTCAATTCAGTCATTTAGATCTATATACACAGACATGGTAGTGCTTTATGAATATAAATTCCTCATTATCTTAAATTTTGAGTAAAGACAGTGAGAAAATACAGGTCCAGAAGGCTGTGATTAGTGGAAAGCCGGGGCTTGCATGTACAGATGAGCAGCGCAGGGGGAATGCAGGGACAGCAAAGAATCTTGAACCAAAACGTCTAAGCCTGATAAACCTCAGACACCACAAGGCAGCGCAGCAGTATAACATGAACTCAGGGGCTGCAGTGACACAAACACTCCCAAACACGCCACATCATCATACACACCAAGACTTCAAAGACAGTGTTAGCAAAGCACCTGTTACGAATTCAAAAGGTTGAAGGAAAGTCTCTGAAACGAATGTGCAAGTTAATTCGCAGGTTTATTGTACATATAAGGATTAACCTTGCAGCTGCAAACAGACCTCACTCCAACACCAGTCCACACACACATCTTCAAAGGCAGGGCCACGGTTATAAACCTCCGGATGTCGTCACCGCCTCCTGGAACCTGGAACCGCCTGGGACTGCTTCGGGACCGCCCTGGGACCACCTACACTACCACGTGACCCTCCTTTCTGCCAATAAACTATCAGCTTCAATGTAAACATCAAATGTTGGGTCTGTTGAATTTTGCAGGCGTGTAACTCTTCCCTATTGAAAACAAAGCCCGAGAGAAAAACGTTCTGCCTTGTGTCACATTTCACATTATAAGGCAGAATTAAGTGAATACAAATAATGGAACATAATGGGTGTAATGTAATACTGATAGAAATATATTTCACACCAATGAAGCCACTGTTTCTCCTCAAGAACACATTACAGGTGGTCCCCGACTTACGAGCGAGTTCCGTTCCTACGACTGTCTCGTAACACAAAATCTCGTACGTCGGAACCCGAAACACGTGTTCTCGTAAGTCCGGATTTTCGGTCGTAAGTCAGAAAATTTATGCTAGCGCTACTACAAACACTCGTTTTTCATCACAAATGTTCATACTAGTTCATAAACATGCTCAGAAACTTGTTTCCAAACGGTTAGCTAACACACTTTCATCTAAAAACACATAAAAGTGCTGCATTTTTTTGTATGTTCGTTACGTTACGTTATTTACTGCTCGTTCGCCAGCTCGTAAGTCCGGAACCTCGTATGTTAGAGCGCTCGTAAATCGGGGACTACCTGTAATTGGAAAGTGTTACAATGCCTCACCATCAGCAGAACCTCACTGCAACAGCACAATTGATGAGCAATTTTTTCAGCCACACCAAGCACACAGTTCTGATCTTAGCTGTAATCCATGCAGGGCATTCTATCAGGCATATATTCAAGTTTCTGAACATCAAGCATCACAATTACAAGAAAAAAACAAAAGAACAAAGTGCATCAGATTTGTGGCACAACTGTAGAAAAATCAGACTTACCTGTACAGCAAGCTCTGCAAAAAAAGTTCCAGTTCGTGCTACCACAAAGAATGACAAATTTTTATCTGAGCATCTGTATCCCTCCTTTTGTGGTAATTATGAAACAAGCTATGGTAAAGAAAATGAGATCAGAGCTTGTAAATAACTGACAGAACAGGGCATGAACATCATTCACATGGGTACTGTTATCAGCATCCAGGAGCCTTGGCTCTTTGCTAGTCCTGATGGGGTCATTGACTAAGATTTGCTGCTAGAAATAAAATGTCATGTACCAACCCATCCTTCCCTCACTGAGCAGCTTACCCAGAAATGCAGCGATATCAAATTGGTAGATGGAGAGCTGCTGCTGCAGAAAACTGGAAGCAGAGGCTATTACATGCAAGTGCAGCTTACAATGTTTTGCACAGGTCTAAAGACTGCCACACTTGTGATCTGGACACCTAGTGAGCATGTTTCATTTACTGTGCAATATGATGAGCATTTGTCAAAGAAAAAGTAGAGCGCTTGAGAGGCTTTTACTTCTCATGTTTCTTGCCTCGACTTGTAAAAGAGTATGTTGCAGGACGGTTTCAGCTAAATTAGAGATACTTGAAGATAATGGGCAAGATTTAATGTACATTGGCCCTTAAGGACAACTATGAATGGGACAGCCAGACATTAACATAGTCAGAGTTCAAGTCTGTCTTGTGAATGAAATGAGACATTTAATATAACATTTGTTGAATATTTCACAACTAAAATGTCCAAAATTTAAACATGCTGGGTAATTAATAACAAATTGATGACAAAGTAGTTCTATATTTTTTGCAATCTTCCAAGACAAGAAAATATTATAAATGCACATTGTTGTTTTGAGAAAATCATTTGTTGCCATTTGCAGAAACTGTTACATTGTGGTTGAATAAAAAAAAATTGTTCAGTTGATTGCATCATATGTACACTATTACATAAGCTTTTCAACAAAAACATTCAGTAGAGAACATATAAAAAAGGGAAACCTGGAAATTATTTACTCCCTACATATCTGTACATAAAAATTATTCTGTGTCACGGATGAGATCCTCTCTTAAATTGACATATCCTCAAAATCTTGTCTATTTTAGGAGCCATGTTTATGGGAACAGTTTGAGATAAAATTTTGTAAACTTTCAAATGTCGGATTGCTCTTTCAACATGAATTCTTACATTTGCAATCCGACGCGTGTATGTTACCTGTTCCTCAGTTAGCTGTCTATGATTTTTTGTGAAAGAAGGAATTACTAATCAAACTTTTCTCTCAAAGAGCAACTCTTTTATTGTAAAACCTCTATCTGCCATGACTTCATCACCAGGTTTCAGGTACGTTACAGTCCATTTACCATTTGAATGTTTTGGTCTCCCGTCATGGAGAGAATAGGGGATTAGATACTCCCTCTGTCTGTCCATCACTAGAGGGATTATATAAATATATTCTCTCTGGACTGGCATTGCTTTGAGTTCCTCAAGATGAGTTGGAAAATGCCACTTGTTTTTCCTCAATGACCCGATCATGAAACTGGATGGATGGTCAATTTTTGACAAGGAGTTTTCCCACTGCTACCTTCATGCATTTTCTTGGAACTCTAAAAAGTCAACCTAAAAAGCATGTTTTTTTTTCTTCTGTAAGAGTGGCACTTGCTGCAGTTTCCAAGATGGCCGCCAATCATCCACAGCTGACGGCCATCCACCTGATGAGCTCCACCTATACTTAAGGCTGAAGTCAAGTCCTACTCTTCGTTGGAACATTGATGCCTACTCATGGTATTTATGCTTCTAGCCAGTTTGTGAGTACTTTGAAAGACACTTACCTTGT
>JBBPBX010025836.1:0-12855 GCA_038048925.1 Garcialebias charrua
AGCGCTGACAACCTGAGGAAGAAGAACATTCATTCATTCAACCTTTATTTATACAGGCTAGCCTCGTTGAGCCACGGGGACTCATTTACAAGAGAGACCTGTCTCACTCACACCTAGGGTCAATTTAGAGTTACCAATCAGTCTAACATGCATGTTTTTGGACTGTGGGAGGAAACCGGAGAACCCGGAGAAAACCCACGCATGCACGGAGAGAACATGCAATAACAAGTCACTTTCATCATTGTCGTCGTAATGTCTAGCGAAGACATACTGAAACAAAAAAAATATAAACGTAAAAAACAAACTAACATTGATACTGAGGAAACACATTACATATTTTATTAAAGCAACAATAATCAAGTTTGATCATGAAATAAAGAAACATGTACTTGGGAACCAGTACAATAAATTCTCTCAATAAAAGTTAATAATAATAATAATAATTAATTCAATTTATAACGCACTTTTCATTACTGAAAATCTCAAAGTGCTACACATATATTGAATGCTACACACATTCATAAACCGGTGGCGGCAGACTACCATGCAAGGTGCTTTCCAGTCCTACCGGGAGCAACTGGGGTTAAGTGTCTTGCCCAAGGACACAACGACACATGGTGCGGGTCCCGGGAGTCGAACCGCCAACTTTCCGATCGGGAGACGACTGCCCTTACCACTACGCCACGGCCGCCCAAGTTAATGAGACTAACTCGAAAGTATAGACAAAATCATATGTTTAACACGCACTAAAATACGTACGTTCAGTGCAAGTGTATGTTATACACGAACACAGAATTTTAATTAAGTCATCTTTTTAAAAATTCTTAAATTTATAAAGTTGTACATTTTCTGTGACGCGGTTAGAAAAATAAAATAATAAAAAAAATAAGCTTCAAAGATATTTATTGTCAATATTGTGCGTCTGTATTATTCTAATTTTATGACCACTAAAATTGCAGCACAGAAAAGCCATAACAATGAACAAATACATTATATAAAAACTGGAGCGTGAGATCGATAGGCGGATAGGTGCAGCATCCGCAGTGAAGCGGGCGCTGTACCGGTCTGTCGTGGTGAAGAGAGAGCTGAGTCAAAAGGCAAAGCTCTCAATTTACCGATCGATCTACGTTCCCACCCTCATCTATGGTCATGAGCTTTGGGTTGTGACCGAAAGAACAAGATCTCGGATACAAGCGGCTGAAATGAGTTTTCTCCGCAGGGTGTCTGGACTCTCCCTTAGAGATAGGGTGAGAAGCTCAGTCATCCGGGAGGGACTCGGAGTAGAGCCGCTGCTTCTCCACATCGAGAGGAGCCAGTTGAGGTGGCTCGGGCATCTGGTTAGGATGCCTCCTGGACGCCTCCCTGGTGAGGTGTTCCGGGCATGTCCCACCGGGAGGAGACCCAGAGGAAGACCCAGGACACGCTGGAGGGACTATGTTTCTCGGCTGGCCAGGGAACGCCTTGGGATTCCCCCAGAGGAGCTGCTCCAAGTGGCTGGGGAGAGGGAAGTCTGGGCCTCCCTACTTAGGCTGCTACCCCCGCGACCCGACCCCGGATAAGAGGAAGAAAATGGATGGATGGATGGATGGATTATATAAAAACAACTATTAAACTTTGGTTTTTGTTTCTGCCTACCGTAATATCTGGTGGAAATACATTTCATAAACAATATTAGACATACAACCTTACCATCTACATTTTAAAATTGTGTAATAATATTATGATCACAGTTATATTAGTTGCAGTGCAAACCATAAAATAATCTTGACATAAATACAGTTTCCCCTTACTTACCTTGTTTCCAAAACCTGAATGGGAGTCTCCCCAAATTCACTTCTGAGACCTTCCCCAAAGTCATCATCTCTGCATAAAAACATATAATGTAGTTCAAACAATAATCAGATATTCTTTTCAACACATTTATCACACAATGACAAATTTATCTAACATATCAAAGCATTTAGGATGATTTAAAAAATAGCATCAAACAGCCATCTTCCATCCTGTTCTGCTGCTAGAAGTAAAATTTGAACTTTTTACGCTCTCCTTTCATCCTGCTTCACTGCAGGCTCATGTCCGCAGCAGACAACAAACTCGTCCACCCCACCGCAAGTTTTACAGATTTTATTCCAAAAATTAATGATTTTTGAGGCCCTTTATACAGGTAAACGTCCAAAGAGGTTGAGATGTATGCATCAACAACATATATTGTGTAGTACAACTAACAGACTTTTCGATTATGAACACCAAATGATCAGCAGACAATATGCTAATTGCTAGTTGTTGTGATCAAGCCTCTCTTACACAGACAGCGCAGTTACAGTACTTTCATCATATCTGCTTGCTGATCCACAATACAATAAGTTAGGATAACTAAATGTACGTATCGAAACAATACTGAGGTTGAATGAGTTAGCTGCTGCCATTAGCATCACGTCAGCTGTAGGCCGGAAAACGGTTTTAGCCTGTTGTAGATAATAACATGGCATTTGCGCTATCACATGATTCAAGCAAAGACACTTACTTTTCAAGCAGGAAAGTTGCTAACTCTGCATCGCTTGGCAATCCTGAGCACTCGAAGCTCTCGCCACCTCCGCCATCTTGAAACAGCTACTGTTTGAGACGGGAGCGTGCCCGGCTGCGCGCAGCAGCTGGGAGAGGCGGGGGAAGGGCGGGGGAAGCTCGTTCATGAAAATAACTCTGTTTTTATTGGCTGGTCAAACACGGCCCGCTCTGGTTTTTATAAATGCTATTTTAACCACCGGGTGACGCCAGAGGAATATAGTATTTCTCAAAGATTACCTGTTTACCATCACTCTGTCAAAAAATAGTGACAGAGAGAAGAAATATGTTTATAAAAAAAGCTACATACTGCAACTTTAAGTTTACCGGTATATATATATATATTTTATTTATTTATTATTATATTTTTTTTTTTTTGGGTACTTCATTGTGTATTTTATGAGTGTGGACAAAGTCAAACACTAAAGCTGTTTAGAAAACCACTTGGTTTCTAAACTTAAAAATATTTAGATCACAGATCAAAAATTTAAACTGAGAGCCTGTATCATTATAAAGGAAAAAATATGTTGTTTCAAAATTTCATAGCGTCTTCAAATCCCCCCCCCAAAAAAAATTGGGATAAAACCATTTTTCCCACTGTGCTGTAGTAAGTGGACCACTTATAGCTTTGGCCCCCTCTCGGCCCCCCCAGCAATAAAAGTCTAGCTCCGCCACTGGTCCAGAGCAGCACAGCGCTGCAAAGAGAGAAAGACAAAGAGAGCCACGCGCAGTTTGGAGAGCAGAGACAAGTCACGCAGGTGAGGCAGGCATTGACTCCTCACATGGCAGGAAACCATTATTTTAGAACATAAAAAAAGATTTAGTATTCTGCGACTAATTTTATTCTATTTTTAACTGGTCCAGGAACTCCTATCAGATTATTTTATCAGCGAAAGTCAGCGCGTTTTCCTCAATTTTTTCTTTTTTTTTCACTCAGTCCCACACTTTATTTATTTTATTTGTTTGTGGGTTTAATTTTCAATACCTTCATTCCTAATGTATTATACAAATACATCACCTCACCAGATCCCGCCTCCACTTATCATGAGTCAAATTATAAGTGGATTTAATTGACACTGTTTTTATAGTTAGCCACAAAACCTAACGAGATTAACAGTGAACTCGGTCTCAGAGTTACAGGGTCAGCGGCGAATAAATTATTTATTTATTCTAAAACCCCGACCCCTCTGTTCCAAACGCCCGTCGGCATTTGGTTGGCTCGACCATTGCGTGTTTTTACTCTGGGATCTGGAGTCTTGGCTGGAAACTTATAATTCTACTTTTAATGGAGTCCAAACACACTGAGTTTAAATTTGCCTATAAAATTCCCAATCACAGATTTTGTTTAAACAGGAATCTGCCTACCTTTTTTTTGAGGTGACCGGTCACTGATCAGTGCTCTGGACTCCTCTGCCCCTTCCTGTCCGCGCGTGCAACCATCTCGGTAGGACCTCCAATTGTTGACGTACGAAACTTATCCGCCCCAGAATTCGTTTTTTGGTTCACTTTGGAACAGGAAGGAGAGATACACACACATGACAGACGCTCACTTAAAGTTCCAAGCCAGTTTAATTAATCATAAGTTAAAAGTCACAGAATACATTTGTTCTATTTCAAAAGTCATTATATTGGATTAGAATAAGTGGACATAGAGTGAGTGAGAGAGATAGAGAGACAAAAGAAGGGAGGAGGGGGAGAGAGGGGGAGAGAGGGAGACATACAACCTGATCCGTGTGCTTACTTCTTCTTCTCCCTTGCTGTTGGAGGATGGGAACTTTTTATACCCTTCTATGTGGGTTGTTTCAGAGACTGTTATTCCCCCTTTATTGCCAGAAGACAGGAAATACCACTGCCTCCCCCCAGCTTGCTCGAGTGGTCTCCCCAAGTCATATATTCTACAAAGTCGTAAAACTGACAGGACAAAGAGGCACCAGCTATATTATCATCCCCCAGCCTCACCAGAACAGAGCCAACTCCACGCATTCCTTTAGTACCACCTCTCAGGAAACCCTTACCATTCTATGAGGAAAACGTGATCATTTTGAACGCCATGTGAAGACTCCTTGAAAATAAATGAAAACACAAAGATAAATATATGTTTATTTCACAACAGGTTTTAACCAGGCTAGAAGGCCTCAGGATAGTACGGTTTTTTGAATAAACAAATAAAATATTTGCGGACAGTTCGAGACAAATTAATTAGGGCCGAATGAACCGTCACAATTGGAAGGATTGATTAAAAAGGATTATGACATTCTATCTCAATAATTTTAGGTTATAATATAGATAAACGGGAAAGTAAGAAAATTGTAGTGAACCTCCCGTTAGCATAGCATATGCCTAACAGCGGACATTTTATAACTTTGTAACGGTAGACAGCTCACATCGGATTCGCTAACAAAGCGTACAGTGGTGCGTCGTGTAGATAAACAATATCGACTTTAAATAATCCAAATTTAGTTTTGTAGACGAATTTAGCAGCTAACAGCAAAGCTAACGAGCCATAGGTCCGAAGTGGTTTACGAGATGTAGTCTTATAATTTGTGTATATGACGTGAGGCATACTTGCATTTTCCAATATAAGAAGCAGAGAAAGTGGATTACCAATTTGGAAGACGTACTTTTGTGAATAGTTCCAGTGAATGTCCACGTCTTGTGAGCGGACGCAAAAGACAGTCGTTTCCTGTACAGCCTGAGCAGGGTTGCCAGGTGAGAAATGTAGGATTATCGTACACCCATTATAAACAAAATAATAAGTACTGTACTGTAGCGTCTAACAGGCACTCACAGCTTTGTGGCGTCAGTACTGGGGGAACCATAGACATTAATACGCATTATTGTCTGGGGGCAACTAAATGAGCTCAACAGAAAGTCTTCTGTCACATTTAGAAAAGCAGGATTAGCTGGAATTCCAAGACGCCTTCAGGGTTCACAAAAAAAAAAAACTCCGACAGACAGTTGCGACAGGCTGATGAAAACCGATCACAACTACACGTTTACAGAATGGCGAAATTATTGTATTTTTGGCCTTTGTCGGGATTATTGATCGTACAGAGGGCAAAATTATCGTACAAATACGAAAATTATCGTACAGCTGGCAACATTGAGCCTGAGTATAATGGAGACCCCTGATGGACGAAAAAAGGTACTGCAGACAGGAGCATAATAATTTCTAGAAAAAACCAAAAACAGGTCGGAGTCACTTTATTTTTTAATTTAGTCATCCAGTTGGGTTATTCGTTCTGAAACATTTAATAAAAGTAAAGGGGTGCAGGTACAGAGTTTAATAACTGTTTGGAGTCAGATGAATAAAAGAAGAGGACAGATTGGGGTTTGAAGAATAAATAATAATAATAATAATAGTAATGAATTCAATTTATAACGCACTTTTCATTAATGGAAATCTCAAAGTGCTAAGGAGGGAGTAGCCCTCACAGACAGGTCTTAAATGAATACATATTTATAGATGTGGAAAATGGATTTAAAATTCATTCATTTCTAAATTTTGATGCACTTTTAACATGCAGGAAAGGGTTTTAACAGAACTGTTTTTTTGTATGTCCAGAAGCTCAGATTTAGCTTTTTTAGATTTCTCTACATGGATTATGGAGCATGCATCAGGGTATTTAACAAAACAGTTTGTTGAATAAATGTTTTAAAACGTGCAATCACTGATCAGTTCTTTAATACGTAATGCACTTAAATGTTGAACTGAGTAAAAATGTAAAAGGACAATTAATTTAATGTCAATATTTTCATAATTTCTTTATTCTTTGCACTAATACAAAGACAAAAGTGGACTTTTGGAATGAGTATTCTGGTCTGACCCCCTTGAGATCAGATTAAGCTGTATGCGGCCCCCAGATCAAAATGAGTTTGACACCCCTGGACTAATAGTTATATACCTGGAACAACAGGCCAAAATGAAAGAGCCCACATTTTACTTTGGATAAATGAGCCACTGAGCTTAATAATTTCAAATTGACAATTTAGGAGGGCATGAAAATACACACGATGCATAAATAAATCCAACAAGTAGGCAGATCTTAGAAGTCTCAAGGAATTGGCTAATTATCATAGACTGTATACTAGCAAGGGGGTCTTAGAAGACCGTAAATTATATTTTCTAAAATAAAAGTAGGCTACAGTATTTTTTGATTTCAGGGTTAAATTGATTATTTCACTTTTAGGTAAACTAATGTTTTGGATCTGTTGTGCAGATCAGATTAAAAGATGCCTCCGTCGAAGGATCCATAATAAAGATTGTTAACAGAAAATTAATTTGACCCTGGTCTGTTAATGATTTTTTAATTTTTTAATTTTTTAAATAGCCTCATTGAACAATGTTGATGGAACAAGAGTGAGTCTTATGAATCCCACCTCATCTATACAGAACACATAATGGTAAATATGCATTAAGATAGGCCTCTGTCAAAACACATGCAGCATCTGACTTTTGAATCTCAGCTACTGTGGTTATTGATCAGATCGGATCAGATTTAATATGAAGGTGTGTCCAGAAACTGACTCACTGTGACTTCACTGGGAAGAACAAACTCATATGCAACCTTGCTCAAGAACTTTGAGGGGCATACGCAAGGAACGACTGAAAACAACAAAGGCACCGAAAGAACAAAAGACTGTCCACAAAAACTTTCAGCCGAGCAGAGGCAAAGACTTTCTCAAAGAACTGTCAAAACATGGTCATCAGACACAAATGGCCAGGATATACGGTCCGGATTTGGGGGGTCCGGACGAGAATCAGAACCCAGTGAACGTCTCACTGGGGGCTGGAACAAGAGAAAGCTGAACACGTTCTCCAAACAGACAAGAGAACAAATGGTCCTGAAGTCACTCACACCAGCAAAGGCCGCACCCATATTGATCTGTGAGGATCTGTCGTTGATCTTAGTAGCCGGGATCAAAACTACAGTTGCTATGATAAATTTTTAATGAAACACATAGGCACATTTGGGCCTGCCAGCGCAGGCTTCATGATTTTTAGTTATACTGTGCTCAGGTGGATCTGACGACTTGCTTCTTCTGGTTCCTGTAACTCTGTGGTGAAGCTGAAGGGGAGCAAGGGAAATGATCCTAGCTCCTGACCCCAAAACGAGTCAACTTTTATATTTTTGTTTTTGCAGCTGTCCTTGGCGGAGTGCATGTTGGGATTCTGATGTGTCACAAGGGATACATTTTGGTAAATGATTATAATTTTAAAGAAAATGAGATGATATCGTAGATTATAGTTAGCTATATGGTTGTGAAAACCAAATTAGAGGTGGCAATAGGCTGAGGTTTAGGAAACATCTGACATTAGTGCTAAGGTTAAAGGATGGTAAATTTAGACACAATTTCCAATTTATTAACCAAATAACTTTGGCATAATTGAAACAAGGTAGAGTTTTGTTTCAAAAGGGGGTTAAGAGGCTGACAGATGTTTCTAAAAATAGAGAGGTTGGAATTGGTCCCTAGAAATAACTAATTAGAAATAACTAGATTGTAAATGTTTCCTAGAAACAACTAGGTTGACAAATGTTCCTAGAAATAACTAATTAACTAAAAGATGAACTGATAAATTGGCGTTATAAACAAAGTTCACTTGCGTTGATATTGAGGCGGCATCGGTCTTGAACGTTTTATTTTCTTTAATCATGTCATGGAGGAAGGAGTATTGATGTAAGCATGCAAGCATATTTCAAATGAGCAATTAACAACAATGTTGTTTTTTTTATGTGTGTGAAGCAGGAGGGGGACGCCCCTTGGAAATGTTTCCTGGCCTGCAGGCTGCACTCAAACCTGAAGTGGACCTGATCAGAGGATGTTTAGAAATATGATGGTTCTGTAGAATTATAGCAATTGACTTGACTAGACGACATGTGACTTATTGACTCAGGGAAAATGTGTATAGAACCACAGGTGTACAATGTTTTGTGAATTATGCTCTGCCGCCGCTTGCTATGTTATTTTTTAATTATGCTCTGCCGCCGCTTGTGATGTTATTGTTATGTGTGTAATTTCTGCTATAAGCTGAGTGAAAAGGTACAGTATTTTTTGTAAGTATGAACCGCCTTAAAACTACTCATAATTAACCCTAATGAAGATTAAGCCTCTTCCAAACCAACTAACATGCATGATTCATTCTTTGTACTACTGATTTATAATTGATTGGGTGTTGTTTGCTGTGGCACATTCTGTTTGTGATAGGTGGTTCCTGGAAATGCTCCAGCTGAGGGAGTTTTCTCAACGGAGTCCCGGGGAGGCAAGACCAGAACAGCCCTGGTCAGGAAGGACCCGTGGGGGGTCGCTGAACGCACACCCCAGGCAGTGCGTGTCAATGCCAGGGGATCCACACGGTTCAGTGTGCTCCAACCCGTGAACCAGGAAGGAGCTAAAGGATTGGGCTGGACAACAAGAGGAGCTCGCATTCGAACTCTCATGCCTTGATAGACCCAAAGTAGTTGAATAAAGTTGCGTGCAATGCCGGGGGTCTGCCCTGAGCAACGCCAGGGGAATGCCCCTGAGGAGACAACTGCCTGATGCGGAGGAGGAACTTGGGAACTTAAGGTTCATAATTCTGCAATATCCTAAGCACTTACTATTATTATTGTTCATAGTTTGCATATATTTCCTTATATTCTACAATTTGCATATTAACAAATTGAGTCAAAATGTGGTGGCCAGACAAGAGGGCATAACTTGGAGGATTTTGAAAAAACTGATTGAATATTGTGTATATATGCATTAAACTACATTGTGTGTTGTGTGATTTTATTTCTTTTGGGATGGACCTCAGCAGAATGAGGTCCAAAGGGGGATTGTTGTGAAATAAAAATATATTTGTCTTCGTGTTTTACATTTATTTTGAAGGGGTTTTTCATACAGTGCTCAAATGATCAGTTTCTTTTGTAGAGTGATAAAGATTACTAAAGGACACAGGCAGATCTGTTCTGGTGAGACTTGGGGATGATAATATAGCTGGTGCCTCTTTGTCCTGTCAGTTTTACGACTTTGTAATATATGACTGGGAGAATTCCACTAAAAGACACTCTTTGGCTTTGCATGTTTGTTCAGTTAGAAAGTAACAAGAACAGCTCTAAATATGTGTGTAGGGTATGATCTTTAATGTAATTTAATGTCCAGTTATACTAATTGGTCATTTAGTGGTCTACGAAAGTGTGTGTGTCTATAAGTACATTTATTTTAGTCATCGATGTGTCTCAGGGGCTTGGGGAGACCACCCGAGCAAGCTGGGGGAAGGCAGTGGTATTTCCTGTCTTCTGGCAATAAAGGGGGAATAACAGTCTCTGAAACAACCCCCACAGAAGGGTATAAAAAGGTTCGATCATCCAACAGCAGGGCAGAAGTAAGCCCACGGTCGGATCAGGTTGTATGTTCTCCCTGTCCCCCCTCCTCTCTCCCTGTCCTCTCCCCTCCTCCCTTCTTTCCTCTCTCTCTCTCTCTCTTTTTCTCTCACTGTCCACGTTTAAAAGAAAAATGTAATGGATGTTAGGAATGAAACAAATGTATTCTGTGACTCTCTTTTTTTAAACTTATGATTAATTAAACTGGGCTTTTGGAACTTTAGATTATGAGTGTTTGTCGTATTTTCAGCGTATTTTTCCTTTCTGATCCGAAGTGAACCAAATAACGAATTCTGGGACCGATAAGTTTGATACGTCAACAAGTTCCAAACCAGTTTAATTTATCATAAGTTTAAAAGTCACAGAATACATTTGTTATATTTTATAAGCTATATATATATATGATCTCATATGAGAAGACAGAGAGAGAAAGAAAGAAAGATAGAGAACAAAGAGAACATGAATGCGCATTCAATAGAGACAGCATACAACCTGATGGGTTGGTCCCTTGTGGCCTGCTTCTGCGTTGTCTGTTGGAGGGAAACTTATATTTTTATACTCTTCTGTGGGGCGTTTTCTGCTCTCAACCAATAAGAGAAGTTTTGCTTTGTTTTCTTGTAGGGTGTTTCCTGCCTTAACCAATAAGAGCAGTTTTGCTTTGTTTTCTTGTCCTACCCCACTGCCAGAAAGCTCCTGTTCTGGTTTACCCAGGCCTCAGGGGGTTTCAGCTTACTCTGGTTTCCAAAACTAAATATACAACAATGCTGAGCACCCACAAATTACACACACACACTAGTAGACCACCAAGTGACCAATCAGTGCAACTGGACACCAAACCACACCAAAGACACACATAAGCCCCTTTCATAAGACATGTCGGTCCGGTTTTTATGCGGGTTCAAGTCTCCAAAGAGCATTCAGAAAACACGCAAACGCGGATTGGCGGATTAAACTGACTCGCCTTTGATCCCCCTCTGACCCGCCACGGTTCATAGTGTTAAACCCGGATCTGTCGACTTGTGAAAGGTGTCGGGGTGTCTGCGGCTTCAAACTCATTTGAATAATGGGAGGAATGATGACGTACTTTTCCTGCGCCCACTGTCAAAAGTGTAAACAAGAACATTTTTATTTCGCTCGCATCATCACTCGCTATTCTTCGCCGAATCTTTTGTTTTTCTTTTTTTTTTCATCACGGAAATGGCTAATTGGGGTGATGCCGAAACCCGTCTACTCCTGTCTCTGCGCGCAGAGGAGGATAAGGGATTTACCGGTACAGTGAAGGATGGTGCACTCCTGGAGCGAATTGGTGTACTGATGCGAGAGCGCGGTTATAACCGGGACAAGAGCCAGGTGACCACCAAACTAAAAAACTTAAAAAAGAAGTACCACCAGGTGAATGACCACAACGGACGCAGCGGGCGCGACAGGATGGACTGGACGTATTTCGATTTATGTGACGCGATTTGGGGGAAGAGTCATTCTGCTAATCCCATCGCTCTGATTAGCAGTATGCGAGAAAATGAAGCGTCCAGTCGACCGTCACCATCCACCGATGACACCGAGGACAACAGTGGCACCCCCGGTGATGAGCCGTCCACATCGTCGCAACAAAATGATAAGGAGAACCGAGTGGGTAAGATAAAACACTGCATAACACTAACCACATTATGGCCCAAGAGCGCAAAGTAATATGATGTTATAAATTAATTTATGTTGTGCAGATTCTCCTCCTGCCCCCAAAAGAAGGAAGAAAAGCAAAAATGAAAGCATGAAGGAGTTTCTAATGGCACTCCGCGACCAGGACCGGGAGGAAGATGAGCGAGTCATGCGTAGATTGGCAGATGAACGTGCAGCTGAGAGGGCAGAGCAGGAGCGGTGGCAATCCGAGCAGCTTCGTGTTCTGCAGGACCAACACGCAGAGCTGACCTATCTCCTCAGAAGTTTAATAACACAACCTAACCAACCTGACCAGCAAGACCAGTACAGTTTCACGCAACTGTAGGACATTTTGAAGTATTTATTTACATAGCACCTTTTGGTTTTTTGCATAACTACACAGATTTCTTTTTTGTATTTTTTCGCTATGCAGAGGTGCACTTTTTGTTTCTATTTCTGTCAATGCAGAACTGCACATTGTTATGGTTTGTTTGTATTCTGCACACTGTTGGTGCTGCAGCCAATGTGCAATAAATTTATAGAAAGTGCATTGAGGTGCACACTTTTTTTCTATTTCTCTCAATGCAGAACTGCACATTGTTATGGTTTATTTGTTTGTTTGTTTTCTGCACACTGTTGGTGCTGCAGCCAATGTGCAATAATTGTATCCAAAGCGCATTGCAATGCATCATACATGTACATTATTTTTTTGTTTATTTTACAGTTACATGTAAGTTAAATGCAAATGTTATTTATTAAAATCCATGAAATTTATTAAAATCCATGAAATGAAAAGTTTATCCCTTTTTTGATTTATGCTAATATAGAACTGTTTGAATTTACTTGAATTTCATTCTTATATCAGAACTGACTTCTCTATTGTTCTTCTACCTATTCACAGTTCAGAGTGGAAACTTTGAACATATGACCCTAAACTTATAACTTCCATTTATGTAACTTTTTAGGTGTATATCTACTTTATTGAACCCACTGTGCAACTACATGGTTATCCTTGGTCTTGAGTTCAGACTTATGAAGAGTGTTTTGACACTTCAGTTTTTTAAGGCTTGGCATGTGATGAATCACATGAAGTTAGGCCACTGAATGTCTGATTTCTTTGTTCTGTAGCTTTGAAAATTTATAAAAACTGATATATTCATTCAAAAGCCAACTTAAAGTTGCAGCACGCAACTTCTATAAAAATATTTTATAATAAAATTTTATATTTTGTTTATTTTATTTAAGGTCTTGTTCTCGACTTGGTCTCGGACCC
>JBBPBX010025836.1:22347-38568 GCA_038048925.1 Garcialebias charrua
AATGTCTTTTCTTTCCCATACACAGACGAAATTCGTCTCTGCATTTAACCCAACCACCTACCAGGTGGTGCAGTGAGCAGCCCGAAAGCGCCCGGGGAGCTGGAGAAATAGGTGTGCACTCATTGACACCCCAAGGTGGGTAGTGGCCGGGGCGCGAACCTGCGTCCTTCGGGTCCCAAGTCAAAAGCCCTGCCACTAGACCATCTTGGCTCTATATGGTAAATGGAGCTTATTTATATAGCGCTTTCTAGCCCCCTGTGAGGAGCCCCAAAGCGCTTTACAATACCAACCATCCACCCATTCATACACACATTCATACACCGGTAGCGGCAGACTGCCATGCAAGGCGCCTTTCCAGTCCTACCGGGAGCAACTCGGGGTTAAGTGTCTTGCCCAGGGACACAACGACACATGGTGTGGGGAACAGGGATTCGAACCTCCAACCTTCCGATCGGGGGACGACTGCCATTACCACTACGCGTGAAGAGAAAATGTCTCTTTTGGTATGTTCATTTTTGCTTTTATTCTCCTAAAGGGGGCTGTTTATGCTCTTTTTAGCATTTTTTTCTGCTAATTTGGACATTTTCCACTTTTCTTTGCAAATTTCATTTCTTTGTGCTAAGTATATCAGTTTCTGTCATTTTAGACATACTGAGATAAAATAAGGTGTGGTAGTAGCCGAGAGTATATTATATATACGATGCATGCAACCCAAACAGGACTCCAGCCAGCCATCATGTGAAAAGAAGGAACCCAGACCCAGACCAGTGGTCATTCTGTATGTTGCGGGAGTTTCAGAGAAATTGAGACGTTTATTTTCTAAACACAACGTCCCAGTGACTTTTAAACCCCAAAATACATTACGGCAAAGACTGGTTCATCCCAAAGATCCAGTCCCCCGGCAGAGTAATATTGTGTATGTTGTTCAGTGTCAGGAGGGTGATCAGTCTTAAGCTTTGTTTATACTTCATGCAAGATGTGCGGCTGCGGCCCAGCGATGACGTAATTGCGTGTGTGTCACCGACCGCATTGAGTGTTTATACTTGGAAAAGACGTGGGGATTACATTATAGTAATCCCTCCCTCTTCCCTCCCACTGCATACGTCACGCGCACTCCCACTGCATGTTTTATCAGGACAAACGGATTTAATATAATGATAGGCTCCATTACCTCGATTTGTGAGTCCGTTATGTCGGCTGTTGTAATGTTTGTAGTCGTCCCCCGGTGTTTAATGTATGTGTCCAGCCACTGCAAAGACAGGTATAACGGAGGAACTGGATTGGTCCCGCCAGGATCCCCGCTCCGGACCGCCTCGGCGAGTTTCTCTTCAAAACTATCCATGTCAAAGCAAAAACAAAAACCGGCTTCTGGAAGAGTAGGTAGCGGGTAGCGGTGTGATACACCATATATTGACATCCAAACAAAAAACGCCCACAAACTTTGAACCAATCACACGCTCTGAGCCGCATCCTCCGCGTCTCGCAGTGCTGACTGGGGGCAATGTATAGGACAGCTGTCACCGGGGGATCGCAGCGGGAGTGCAGACGGAAGTTGCACAACTTTTTTTCACTCAACGGGGGGTAAAAGACGTGCGACAAGAAGTATAAACCAGCCTTAAGGCTTTCTTGTTCTCACAGCTCTATTCTGTAAAATAAATATAGATTTTGTTATAGTTTAATTTAATTTATAAGTAAAGGTAAGACTAAAATATTTTTTCTCCAAATTAAATGTGTTTTTTTAAACCAGCCACTAGGGAGCACAAGCCAGTGTGTCTCTTGTGCCGGTCCCAAGCCTGGGTAAATGGTGAGGGTTGTGTCAGGAATGGCATCCGATGTAAAACACTTGCCAAAACCATAATGCGAGTTCATCAAAGTGAAACCATACCGGATCGGTCGAGGCCCGGGTTAACAACGTCCGCCACCGGTGCTGTTGACAAACAGGGTGCCGGCGGAAATTGTACTACTGTTAGTCGAAGACCCCGAGGAGGGAAACGTGTCAGGAGACAGAGGGAGAGGAGGAAAGTGAAGAATGTAGGACTGAGGGTTGCAACTCTAAATGTGGGGACAATGACAGGCAAAGGTAGAGAGCTGGCTGACATGATGCAGAGAAGAAAGGTAGATGTTTTATGTGTCCAAGAGACCAAGTGGAAGGGCAGCAAGGCTCGCAGTATTGGAGCAGGGTTCAAACTGTTTTACCATGGTGTGGATAGAAAGAGAAATGGAGTAGGGGTGGTCCTGAAGGAGGAGTTGGCAAAGAATGTAGTAGAGGTGAAGAGAGTGTCAGATAGGGTGATGTGTCTGAAGGTAGAAGTAGAAGGTCTGATGCTAAACATAGTCAGTGGTTATGCTCCACAGGTTGGATGTGATGGGGAGGAGAAAGATACATTTTGGAAAGATTTGGATGAAGTGATAGAGAGTATTCCCAGGGAGGAAAGAGTGGTGATTGGAGCAGACCTGAATGGACATGTTGGTGAAGGAAACAGAGGGGATGAGGAAGTGATGGGTAGGTTTGGTGTCAAGGAAAGAAACCAGGAAGGACAGATGGTGGTGGATTTTGCCAAGAGAATGGAAATGGCTATAGTCAATACCTATTTCCAAAAGAGGGAGGAACATAGAGTGACCTATAAGAGTGGAGGAAGGAGTACACAGGTCGACTACATTCTGTGTAGAAGAGGAAACCTGAGGGAGATTGGAGACTGTAAGGTTGTGGCAGGGGAGAGCGTGGCCAGACAGCATCGGATGGTTGTGTGTAGAATGACTGTTGTTGCGAAGAAGAGAAAAAGAGTAAAATCAGAGAAGAAGACCAAATGGTGGAAGCTAAAGAAGGAAGAATGTTGTGAGAAATTCAGAGACGAGCTGTTAAAGGCTCTGGGTGGTAAGAAAGAGCTTCCAAGTGACTGGGCTACTACAGCAACAGTAATTAGAGAGACAGGTAGGAAGGTACTTGGTGTGTCATCTGGACAGAGAATGGATGATAAGGAAACCTGGTGGTGGAATAGTGAAGTGCAGGACGCCATTCAAAGAAAGAGATTAGCCAAGAAGAAATATGACAGTGAGAGGACTGAAGAGAGGAGACAGGAATATAAGGAGATGGGACATAGAGCAAAGAGGGAAGTAGCTAAGGCAAAGCAGAGGGCGTACAATGAGTTATATGGGAGACTGGACACTAAAGAGGGCGAGAAGGACTTGTACCGATTGGCAAGACAGAGGGATCAGGCTGGAAAGGATGTGCAGCAGGTTAGGCTTATTAAAGATGGGAATGGGAATGTTCTAACAAGTGAGGAGAGTGTGATGGGAAGATGGAAGGATTACTTTGAGGAGCTAATGAATGAAGAGAATGAAAGAGAAAGAAGAGTGGAGGTCATAGAAACTGTGGACCAGGAAGTGGGAAAGATTAGTGAGGGTGAAGTCCGGAAAGCTTTGAAAAGAATGAAGAAGGGGAAGGCAGTAGGACCTGATGACATACCAGTGGAGGTTTGGAAATGTCTTGGAGAGGTGGCAGTGAGGTTTTTGACTCAAATATTTAATGGAATATTTGAGGGTGAGAAAATGCCTGAAGAATGGAGAAGAAGTGTGCTGGTTCCCATTTTTAAGAACAAGGGTGATGTACAGAGTTGTAGCAACTACAGGGGAATTAAGTTGATGAGCCACACAATGAAGATCTGGGAGAGAGTTGTGGAAGGAAGGCTTAGACAAGAGGTGACTATCTGTGAGCAGCAGTATGGTTTCATGCCAAGAAAGAGCACCACAGATGCCATCTTTGCTTTGAGGATGTTGATAGAGAAGTACAGAGAGGGTCAGAAAGAACTCCATTGTGTGTTTGTGGATTTAGAAAAAGCATATGACAGGGTGCCAAGAGAGGAGGTGTGGTATTGCATGAGGAAATCTGGAGTGGCAGAAAAGTATGTTAGACTGGTACAGGACATGTATGAGGACAGCAGGACAGTGGTGAGATGTGCTGTAGGAGTGACAGATAGCTTCAAGGTGGAGGTGGGATTGCATCAAGGATCGGCTCTGAGCCCCTTCTTGTTTGCTCTGGTGATGGACCGACTAACAGATGAGGTCAGGCAGGAATCCCCATGGACTATGATGTTTGCAGATGACATTGTGATATGTGGTGAGAACAGGGAACAGGTGGAAGAGAACTTGGAGAGGTGGAGGTATGCACTTGAAAGAAGAGGAATGAAAGTCAGCCGTAGTAAGACAGAGTACATGTGTGTGAATGAGAGGGAGGCCAGTGGAACAGTGAGGCTACAAGGAGCAGAGGTCACAAAGGTGCAGGACTTCAAGTACTTGGGGTCCACTGTCCAGGAAAATGGGGAATGTGGTAAAGAGGTGAAGAAGAGAGTCCAGGCAGGATGGAGCGGATGGAGAAAAGTTTCAGGAGTGATTTGTGACAAAAAGGTGTCAGCAAAGGTCAAAGGAAAAGTTTACAAGACAGTGGTGAGACCAGCTATGTTGTATGGTCTGGAGACAGTGTCATTGACAAAAAGACAGGAGAAAGAACTGGAAGTAGCAGAAATGAAGATGCTGAGGTTCTCCTTAGGAGTGACAAGGATGGATAAGATCAGGAATGAGATAATCAGAGGTACAGCACATGTTGAACAACTGGGAGATAAAGTTAGGGAGGCCAGACTGAGATGGTTTGGACATGTCCAGAGGAGGGACAGTGGGTATATTGGTAGAAGGATGTTAGAAATGCAGCTGCCAGGAAAAAGACACAGAGGAAGGCCAAAGAGGAGATATATGGATGCAGTTAGAGAGGACATGAAGGTAGTTGGAGTGAGGACAGAGGATGCAGAGGACAGAGTGAGGTGGAGGAGGATGACTCGCTGTGGCGACCCCTGAAAAGGGAAAAGCCGAAAGAAGAAGAAGAAGAAGAAATGTGTTTTTTTGTGTGCTACAGTTTGTATGTGTAAAGATTGCTGATATGAGATTTTAAACACAACCCGTTAACTGCTGCCAATCAAATGGCGAATAAACTACTGTACTCTGTAGGGTTCATGTATTACAAAAGAAGTAATAATGGTATCCAAAGTATCCAAAGCACTGAAGAAGCTGGCAGACAGAAGCCAAAACGTGGAGAACATTTTTTGTCTGTTTTTTATTATACATATGAAAAAAAACTGTGCAGTGCCTCACCAGCCATGAACCTCACCGCATGTCACTGCTGCCCAGCAAGCAAGCATCTACGATAAAATATCAGATCAGGAGTTTAATAATGACGATGCATTTTAGAGAAATACAAAATAAATATATATAAGGAGCAAGCTCATGTTCTTGATTAAATTTAGTTTCAGGTGAGGTTGGTCAGGATTTCAGGAATCCATCTTCAGGAATCAGGGCAGGTGACGGTTTTAATATTTTATTCTTCCTTTGGGTGAATGGCATGGGAGCAGACAGGC
Source organism: Garcialebias charrua (assembly GCA_038048925.1). NCBI lineage: Eukaryota > Metazoa > Chordata > Actinopteri > Cyprinodontiformes > Rivulidae > Garcialebias > Garcialebias charrua. Next base: position 27,753 of record JBBPBX010025836.1, read on the forward strand.
TGGAGCATACAGTAGGATCTCTGAAAGATGAGTAATGTAGAAGGAGTGGACAGGACTAGGACAAGCAGGTTGAGTTGACTTCTACTACAGTATTTTCTGGACTATAGGTTGCACATTTATATTTGATTTGATTTGAGGTTTATTCATTCATTTTAAAAGAACAATACAAGACAGTTTCATCAGATACAAGAATACAATAGGATAATAAATATATACATATATAAGTCTATAAGTCTCTATATAAGTCGCTTTGTCCAATTATTGTCAATAAATTGGAAAAATCCATAAATGGGTCGCACCTTTATATAAGTCGCATCTATTATGCGTCATCGCTACGCGATGCGTCAGCGCGTCATTTGCCCTGTTGAAAATGACGACCACAGAAGCATGCACGGAAGGACTTTTCACAAGATTAACATGGTAAAAACAATTATTTGTCTGCTGAAAATTATAGCAAACATGTGTCTTAGCTTAACCGTTCCTTAATAAATTCACGTAATGGTCAAATCTGCTGGATTTAAATTTTTTCGCTTTGAAAAAGTACAAGGAAAAACAACTAAGCTAACCGCGACACATTTACGTCTATAAAACATCGAATTTTATCTCAAATAACTCCAACAGCTAACAGTTTGTAAATGTACATCTAGTGATTACTTTCTGTAAGTTTGAAAAAAATCTGCTGTGTGGTTTATGAGCTATTTGCTCAAACGTACAAGGAAAAATCAACAAAGCTAACCGCGACACATTTACGTCTATAAAACATAGAATTTTATCTCAAACATCTCATAAAGCTAATCAGTTGTAAATATCCATCTAGTGATTACGTTCTGTAAGTTTGATCAAAATCTGTCCTGTGGTTCTTGACCTATTTTGTTAACAAACACTGAGCTAACAACGAAGTACAGTAGCTAGTTCATACCTCCAGAGCAGGAGGCCGGGCTGCGACAGACTGAGTCCGTCCAGAGGAGGCTCTCGTCGGACACATGAGGTGGGAGCGGTTGGTGGACCCTAGCGGACAAAGGTGGTACTCCACCATTTTTGCCAAAATGGAAAAACGGTCATATCTGAGCCAAAAATTGGTCTAAAAATATAGAAAAAAAATCCATAAACATGTCTCACCTCTCTATAAGTCGCAGGGCATGCAAATTAGGCAAAAAGGTGCAACTTATAGTCCGGAAAATACGGTACTCCTTTTTAGGATCAGGAGGCATACTTTATGAAAAGCAGACACTATAGCTCTGGTTTGAACAAGAGGAACTTTCAGGAAAATGCGACAGACTAATCAACAGCCCGATGAAGAACTCAGCCTTAAGTAGAGTGATGAGTAATCAGCGGCCATGAGGAAAGGCTGCCTCTGAGTGCCTATTGAACGGATAACTCCCAGGTATGGTCCAGTCCAGCTCATCCTGAAACTGAATGTTTAGTGGAGAAGTACAAACAGGTAACAGAAAAACAATGACAATAACATTTTTTTTGGGCAGCACGGTGGCACAACTGGTAGAGCAGCTGCCTCTCAGCGAGCAGGTCCCTGGTTCAAATCCCAGTCCGGGGGCCTTTCTGGGTGGAGTTTGCATGTTCTCTCCGTGCATGCGTGGGTTTTCTCCGGGTGCTCCGGTTTCCTCCCACAGTCCAAAAACATGCAGGCTGATTGGTAACTCTAAATTGACCCTGGGTGTGAGTGAAACAGGTCCCTCTTGTAAATGAGTCCCCGTGGCTCAACGAGGCTAGCCTGTATAAATAAAGGTTGAATGAATGAATTGAATGAATGAATGAATGAATTTTTTTCATCTAATCAAACTGGAGATTAGTGTCCTTCAGTTGTTGGCCCAACTAATTGCACTGTGCTTATGTGAAATTGAACCATGCATAAAGTCTAAACCAGATTACTTCAAATGTTTATACTTTGTTTCTGTCTCGTTTGTAGGATAGTTTTTCTGTGAATGATATTTTCCATGTGGGATGTATAATCTGTACCATATGTCAACAGTCAGCGAAAACAGAGAGAGAGAGAGACAAAGAGAGAGCACTACAGTAAGCCCCAGAAATTAGCTTCCCCAGCAGACAGCTGCCAAATATAATGGGTAACTTTTAAACAGATTGGAAAACTAATTCCATTTAAAATAATTATAACTTATCACTCAGAATATTTATGGCATGTCTTCACATGTTCTTGTGAACAGGTTGAAAAATCAGAGCACATCTGTCTGAATATGTTGAGGTGTTATTTATGGAGTTTGCATTGCATTTTGTGCCAAATAGGTTCCTAAATGTGTACAAATACATATAAACGTATAGTATGTATTACAATGTATTGTTGCAGTATTGTTGAGGCATTATGTTAAGGTTGGATTCCTGTGACCTGCCCAAAGGAAACCCCTCTGTATACTACTCAAAACCACCATTACTGCCCACGTTCAAAGACAAGAAGGTAAGAAACCAGCCAATGTAGCATATCTGCCACCTTTGGAAGCATAAAGGGCTAGAACTCAAATTATACAGATATTGTACTATAATGTGGAGTGGTAGTAGCTCAGAGTCATTCACAAAACATACTCCGAGCACTGACACATTTTGTGAGATCTTACGTGAAATTGTGAATAATGCCATTTACAAGGATTGATGAAAACGACTCTTTGCCTCAGGCGGCTGAGATGAGCTGGTCTGGGAAGCTCAGTCCTCACCTCCTTCTACAGGTGTGCAGTGGAGCGCATCCTGTGCTCCAGCATCAACGTGTGACATGGAGGCTGCACAGCTGCAGAAAGAAAAGCTTTCCAGAGAGTGGTGAAAGCTGCACAGAAGTCTGTTGGAGTCGGTCTCCCCACTATTACCTCACAGACATCTACACCTCCAGATGCAGGAAAAGAGCCACCTGCATCATGAAAGACCCCACTCACCCAGCACACACACTTTTTGCCCTGCTCCCTTCAGGAAGGAGGTTAAGGAACATTAGGTGTAGAACTGCTAGACCAGGGGTGTCAATCTCTCTCACAAAGGGGCCTAGATTAAAACCTTTTTCAAACTAAGGGCCAATTTCAAAGCCACACTAACCCAACTCAGATACCCAACATCTTTTCTTGGTAACAGGTTTCTCAACAAGAGTTTGGTTGGTCCCATTTTGTCTTCTCTGTTGTGCTTTCAAAATTATAATCAAAGATTACTGGAACAAATAAAGAGAAGTATTGTACGTTTAACATATCAGCTTGGGGGCCATATAAGATGTCAACGAGGGCCACATGTGGTCCCCAGGCCTAGAGTTTGACACATATGCACTGACTAGACTGAGGAACAGCTTCTACCCTGAAGTTGTTGTAATAGATTAATAATAGTAATAAATGTAGAGTAAGGTATTTAAACACTTACTGATTTACTATTATTGTAGATGCGCAGTTTATGAGCAGAGTTTAATCTTGCACAAACTGCCACCAAAGAGCGAGTTCTTCCTTTTTCCGATACTAAGTTGTTTTTACTGTGATTAGACAAGAAATGTAATTTCACGCTTAGACTTCAATTTATGTTGGTCTACCAAAAAAATAGACCTTTTATTGAAACTATCACAAAAATTACATTAAAACATTTGTATCGATATTAGCTCTGATTTAATAACTACGTTGACAAGAATTCAAATTAAAACAAACAGACAATTAAAACTTAACTGTTGGCACAAAACTTGACAGATTAAATACTTATGAAAAATAAGAAATAGGAGGAAGAAGATGAAAGCTAAGTTAACTGAAATTAATTATTTGAAATAACCAGAGTGGCACCTTTCCCATACGGATCAGGCTGAGCCTCCGACACGTGCAGCATACAGACAACGCCTCTTTACCTGGTGACGAGACGTCTTGCGAGGTGAGGACTGAGAAGTCTGTGGACACTAACGGACTGTGTGGTCCAGTGAGCGTCCAGAGGACTTCGTGCGTGTATGACTGGGTCAGACGAGCGGGAGCACGCATTCACCGGCAGAAACAGGCCCCAATCGCACTGGTTGGACTTTCAAAGTAAAACTTCAGAAAACAAATTCTTTCAGAAAATGAATGTTGAGGCACAGCAAGGCTTTGCTGCGACTCTCAGCTGAGACGTGGGTCGAGTTGGCACAATGACCGGGCCGTCTATCAGCTTTCTCCAGGGAAGAGAGAACAGTTGCAACTTAGTTCTCCTCCAAAAACTAAAAACAAAATCCAGGAAGTGCCCTTTAAGAAGGGGGTGTGACTTAGTCACATACTTCCTGCTGATTGGTTGACTTTGCAAGTGAGTGAGTTTGAGTGACAGATGATAGGGTAGACAATACACAGAACACATACGTGAGAAGATGCAGGTGCATGTGCACAAGTTAGTACTTTGTTTTGAGAACTGATTCATTGTTTTTAGAAAGGACGGGAGACCGAAAGCAAGCTATGTCTAGCACTTTTCCTTTGAAACAAAAACAGTTCAAAGAAATACGAAGGATTGTTCCTTCAACTTTAAACACTTATTCTGCACAGAGAACACAGTTCAAAGCATGATCATTCTGAGATGTTCTCTTAACTTCGTCATATTTAAAATATACCAGTTTAGTAAAATCATCATTGAAATTACAAAAATACTGTTTGATCAATTCTGAATTAACACACATTAAAGAGAAAGTTCAATCTGATTAATTAGTGTCCATTAATTCATAATAATTGTTAAAATATATAAGTGTCCATCTGTCTCCTTGAGGTTCAAGCAAGTGTAACACTGAGTGATTCAGAGAGGTGTACTTGAAGGTCAAGACAGAAATATCAGAGGCTAGGTGTATCACTACAGTCCCCCTTTTTGGAAGTCATCGCCTGTCCTTGGGGATGAGTTCCAACACGAAAGGATACCACCGAATGTCTCTGACCTCTATGTAATCCAGCAAGTGGAAAAAAAAAAAAATCAAAAAGAAAGTTCAAAAATATATTCCCATAATGTTTTTGGAAATTCCATACTGTTCGTAGGTAATCCCTTTGCGGTAAGCTTTCAATCCTTTGGAAAACATAGTCTGTTAACCCATGGGAAACTGAGTCTGTGATCCCTTGGAAAACAAAGTCTTATAATCCACAACGGTAAATCCACAACGATGGGGGTTATTGATTTCATCAGCAAGAATGGAATTTAATCAGCATGTAGAGGGGATCCCTCGATTGAAGCAGAGGAGGCGTCCTTGGATGAAGGTTGAAGACCAACGTTGGATCTGCAGGTCCCCACATCGAAGGTTGCAGGCTGGACGGCTTCCAGTCGGTGCCACCCTGATTCAATGTGTCATGCAATTATGTGGTTTTAGGTGGGCTTATGATTGGGATTCTACATTAGGCCTACCTATATGCACCTGGTATGTAAGCTATCATGGATTAGATCAGCTAAAATTACCAATTAAGGGGTGGATCAATGCTGTAGAAATCAGAAATAGGGATCTATACCTATAGAAATGTGGAGGGCTTCTGTAACGAAGGCCTCTTCTTTCAAACTATTCCTCCATTCATTATTTAGTTTAGGTTAAACTAAAATACAAAAATGAAAACTAGTTTGGTCTAAATGTCTGTTGTCTCTTAGACGAACGACGCAAGATTTGGTAATCCCTAAAAATTTTGAAGTCTATGGCGAGACTCATCAAAATGAATAGATCTAGAATAGAAACGATCGCATCGGTTCTACCTAAATGATTGGGAGATCAGTGTAGATTATAGTACCTTAAGTAGTATTAATCTACTATGACTCATCAAAGATTGAGATCTTTAACAAAATGAACAGCATGTTGGCATAGTTAAAATCCATTTAAGTCTTCAACTAATCAACAATCAAAACCTCTATTGGCTGGGAGTGTTCAGAAAACAACAACTTCAATAACACAAAAGTAGCAATTAAGCAACTAAAAACAACGTTTCACTACGTCAAACTCACTCTGGTCGTCAGATTCCAACGTCACACACAAGAAAAACAGTTCTTAGCTTTATAACCGATGTCAATTAAATCCTACAGATTTAAACGGTTGTTAAGGTCAGTTTTTGTTGTGGGTTTTATGCTTAGCGTTTCCAAGTTCTAGTTGGAACGGTTTCTTTTCGCAACTAGAATAGTTTAAACTGTTTAAGCTTATTTACTATCCTGTGCTTGGACGACCTTCTTTTCCCATGAAGTCTGTGAGTTTGCGAGATCTTTGTCGTTTGTGGGGTTATTGAAATCTTTGTCCTTGACATGGGCATGACCTAACATCACCCCCCTGTGGTCATGAGGGACCACGCGCACGGGTGTGGACGTCCGTCCATGGGCACGAGTTAGGATGCCATTGTTTAGTTTAAGCCGTTCGCGCAGTTTATTGGGCACCTTGTGCAGGAACCTTATAGGTTTCGGCCAACGTACCTCTGTACGTTTACCTCTTTCTGCGTAATGCAGGTGTGTCACAACTGTCGGCGCCGTCGCAGGCGTGTCTCTGTCGTTGTGATGTATGTCATTCCACTTCATGAATGAAGAGGTGCTCTTTGAGCCTGTAAGAACTATGTCATCTCTGAGTAGTTCTAAATTCAAATGCTCTTGAACCAAGGTTTCATTGAACGCTTGGCTGATAACTGAATTACCTGTCCCAGAGGACAGTACAGCGTTCTCGGTGTGTGACCCTAGGATCTCTACACCGTCGTTTACCCGTGGTAGGAAGTGTGAGTCTGCCCCCCTTTTGTTTAAGGAGGGGTCCTCAAAATCTGTAACAATGGAGCCCAAGTGACTGTCAGAGTGTTGTAGACTGTCACTTTTTGGACTCAGATGTCCTTGAACCAAAACGTCACTGGAATCTAGGCTGTATGCCGAATTACCTGTCCCACGGGACAGTACAGCGTCCACGGTGTGTGATCCTTGGATCTTTACACCATCCTCTACCTGTGGTAGGAAGTGTGAGTCAGCCCCCCTTTTGTTTGAGGAGGGGTCCTCAAAATCTGTAACAATGAAGTCCAAGTGACTGTCAGCGTGTAGTAGACTGTCACCTTGTGGGCTCAGATGTCCTTGAACCAAGACTTCACTGAAAGCTTGGCTGTATGCCGAATTACCTGTCCCACAGGACAGTACAGCGTCATCGGTGTGGGACTCTTGGATCTCCACACCTTCATCTACCTGTGGCAGGAAGTGGTCCGGGAGTGCTGAAGGTGTCAGCTCGCAGAGGAGGTCCTCGTGATGGGCCAGAGTCTGGTCCAACTGTTGAGTCTCCTCTGTCTCACCTGTATATGAAGGTTCACTTACCGGGCTTGTGGTCTCGGTTGGGGAATCCAATGTGACCTTAGCGGTACCTGTTGTTAGACAGTCAGTGTCCTGACCTTGGGGAGGCACCTTGAATGGCAGTGGACTGCTCACTGTGGCCCACATTGTCTGATTGCCATAATTTATAATCGCTTCAAAGCGATTTATAAAATCTTGGCCAACCACAAATGGAGCCTGGAGTGAGTCAAGTTCAGACACATATACCGGGTGGTATAGTGTCATTTCGCCAATCTGCATGTGAACCATGGCTATTAGGGTTGTTCTCGTCTTTGCAAGGCCTTGTTGCTCACCATAAGTGTATTTCACAAAGGGTATTTGCCTGCCAACATCGTTAGCGGCGGTCCTTAGCTCCTCAAACAGTTCGGCTGACATGGTAGACACGTCTGAGCCGCTAACCAGGAGCGCTTCTTGCTCTAGGACCCCTTCCAATGTGAGTGGGAGGTAAGCTCTCTTAGCTTTACCCCTTCTTACAAAGTGACACAGAAACCGTTCAGGTTTTTCCACACGTGTCTGTGTACGTGTGACTCTGTCTGTGTAATCGTCGTTGCTGTCAGCATCATGATGGCTGTCTGCCTCATGACCTTCAGGATGTGGACTTTCAGGACGCTGATCATCAGCAATTTGATTGCTGTCAGCATTTATGTCAATGTTGACGTTGTTGTTGTCAACTGTGTGCACTGAGTTGCTGCAAAAGGCAGTGCTGCGCGTCGCCTCATTAGGATGAACAACGTCGTTTGTGTTATCCTCAAGGACAACGTCATACGATGTGTCAGCTTGGTCAACCACTGTAACATTCAAATCATTTGACAAACAACTCACAACCTCAGTCACGTTCTCGCGCGGAGGCGCCGCTCCCATAATCTGGAGCTTGTGTGACTCTTTGCACGTCTCGAACTGTGCAGTTCGAGGGGCAGGGGCAGTAGGGCCGCCTCTCGTGGGTACATGTCGGGACAGACCATTTTTCAATGGTTCACAGCGTCCATGCAACCGCCTTCGAATCTCACCCATTGTGAGATCCATGAGAGAACTCTGTTGGTTCGATCCGAACCATCTGTGTTCATCTAGAGAGCGAACACCTACCCTGTGTGGTTCACTGCTCATCTCAAGGTTTTTAACCTGAGGGGCAGAAGAACCACCTGTGGACCGACCCGAGTCACTGGTCCAGTTGGAACTGACCTGTTGTTTGTTATCATGATGGACCTTAGTCCTTTCGCACTTTGAAGGAGAGGGAACCCCTTCTACTTCCTGCGAGTGGGATGTGACCTTTTGACCCGGGCACACCACTAAGGGTGTTTTCCGTCGTTCGAGTATGTCAAAAAATTCCACAGCACATTGTTTAATGTCTGCCATGGTACACTCTTCGCAATTAACATTGAAGCGAACACATTTCATTATGAACGGTATCAAATTCAACGTGAACCGTCTTTTAAACTCCACATCTTCCTCTAGTCCAGGTACAGCTTTATTCCCTGTGTAAACAGAGAGGAGCCTGTCATAAAACACCAGGGGATGTTCACCTGGTTCCTGAAGGACGTTCTTTGCAGCTAAGTGCCTATCAAAGGATGCACCTGTTAGAACGTCCATCTTCCTACTGATTTTCTGTGAAAAATCAAGGACAGTCGGACTTATATCACAGTGGATAGTCTCACCATGTGATGCCAAGATGTGAAATTAAATAAAAATCAGTGATTCCCATTAATTTGTCGACCTGTGACAAGGTCAAACAAAATTGGCTGTTATTGTGTGATTGTGAAAATCAAGACAAAAGATGCCTCATGTGTGGTATTTTAAACTTGCAGTCTAAAAACACAGGGACAGAGATCTAGTTCTGCACAGAATTGACGATAAGAGTGTCAAGGCTTATCAAAAACAGACATGTCTGTATTAAAATCTGTGTAACTGTTCTGCCATCAGCATTTGATTTCCTGCGAAAATCAAATTAAAAGGGTGCTGTGAGTACGATATTTCAAAATGAGTCCCGTTTAAAACAGGAACATTGAACATGTACAAATTACAGGAAGACTGCGTCTTCTAATGTAACCAGCAGGGGTCACAGCGCTGGAAGTGAGTTTATCACAGCGACTGTAATTTCTCTATCTGACCGCTATAGAGGCGCTGTTATCACCAGTGAGCGCAGCCGTAGCTTTCAGCCCACACAGACATCCAACACGGATGAAAAGCATCAATCAGACAGATCTAAAGCGTAACGTGATAAGCTCTAGAACCCAGGCTCACAAAACGAAATCATGTGAGCAAAATCGGTTGACTGTGAAACCCTTTAAACTGCGTTTAAAAGAAATAAGGTCGGTCCTCATAAAACCGGCAAAATCGGTGTCACGTGACCTGGTCACATGGCGATCGGCAGTTTTTCAGAGCAACCGGCTCTGTCCCCCCACTAAAATCTCAAAAACACCGCGATTAAACAGTCTTTTTAATGACAGTAATGGACAAACAAGCACGGAAACTCGTCTGAGATAAGCTGTGAAGTGAAAAGTGACGAGGAGCGGGGCTTCACCCACTGCGCATGCGTCAACACATACAGCGTAATCGACCAATCACAGCGAAGACAGAACTGTAGTTCTAAAACCCAAGTGTTCATGGGAAACTGTGTCTTCCAAACCTAACGCCACCCACTAGTGACGTGCCGTTCGAGCGGTGTGTTCACGGACCTGCGGTCAGTCGAACAAAAGCGTGGAACGGTCTTTTCAACGTTCTAAACAGTCATAAATATCGCAAAACACCACGGTTAAGCCAGTCTTCGACGATATCACGCGCATAGAACTCAAACAAACACAAATAAACTGTTAGAAATGTGTGCAAAAATGAATCTGACAACCAAAGTCTACAGAAACCAACGTTCTTGAACGCGACACACAATGGACCAATCACAGCGTTTTAAGCAGCCATCTTGTCGGTACCGTTTAGCAGTAGCTCGATCCAAAGTACTGGACTTTCTTCCACAAAATAAACGTATTTTTACACCGCAGAAAATACTGTCAATGAGCTAAAACACAACCAAGCTAGCTCTCACGCCCCCAGGGGAGGCAGCACTCTAACTGTGTACAACAAACGGACTTTACGTCGAACGGAACCAGAACACAGTCCGGTCCAAACTAGCGGAGAGGGTTTTCCCGTACCTCGGCAAACACGTTGTAACAGAAAAAGGCACTTAATGGAGCAGCATATATGTGAAACAGACCTTCAACAATAAATCGCAGATGTAATAGAATGAAACAGGATCGTGACTCGGCGGTCACAACAATGAAAGATGCATGCAGCGTGCGACACGTAATGAAACGTCTCACAAGCACAGACAAAACATTTATCACTCAGCAGCTTCAAACAGACGTTGAAATGTGAAATATAAAATAATTCTATCGGCAAAATAATCCAGACAATGCCACGATCAGCAACTCCCGGACACTCTACCAGCCAGAACCATTCTTACAAGACCAAAACCAGGATGCAAAACTAATGCCAACAACACCGTTAACAAAAATAAGCTACACCAAACAACTTAATAAACGTTCCAGGAACTCGTACGAGCCACCAATTGTAATAGATTAATAATAGT
>JBBPBX010025837.1:0-17827 GCA_038048925.1 Garcialebias charrua
ATACAGACCATCACAAACTACAAACCACCCCCCCAGACCTGTGACAGCTCAGCCTCTGCGCTGAATGAACTGAATGAGTTCTTTGCTCGGTTCGAGGCAAGTAACAGCACACCAGCACATAAACTCCCCCCCTCTCCTGATGGCCAGGTGCTGACGCTGTCCTCAGACAGCGTAAGGCGATCATTCATCAAGATTAACGCCCGGAAGGCCTCTGGTCCTGACAACATACCTGGTCGTGTGCTGAAGGACTGTGCAGGGGAACTCGCAGCGGTCTTCACGGACATCTTTAACATCTCACTGAGCCAGGCCATCGTCCCCACCTGTTTCAAAGCCACCACCATCATCCCTGTCCCAAAGAAGGCAACGCCCGCATGCCTCAATGACTATCGCCCAGTAGCACTCACCCCCATCCTGATGAAGTGCTTTGAACGGCTAGTCATGAAAAGCATCACATCTGTCCTCCCTGACTCCCTGGATCCCTTCCAATTTGCATACCGACCTAATCGCTCAACCGACGATGCCATCTCCTCTGCCCTTCACACAGCTCTCACACATCTGGACACGAAGGACTCCTATGTTAGAATGTTGTTCATCGACTTCAGCTCGGCATTTAACACCATCATCCCCCAACAGCTCATCCTTAAACTGGACAGTCTGGGGCTGAACACCTCAATGTGTAACTGGCTGCTAGACTTCCTGACCGGGAGACCACAGACAGTACGAGTCGGGAGTAACACATCTAGCACCATCACATTGAACACAGGGGCCCCACAAGGATGTGTGCTGAGCCCCCTTCTATTCACCCTGCTAACACACGACTGCACACCATCATACAGCTCCAACCACTTCATCAAGTTTGCGGACGACACAACAGTGGTGGGTCTCATCAGCAACAACGATGAGACGGACTACAGGAACGAGGTGAGCCGCCTGGCCTTGTGGTGCGGACACAACAATCTCACTCTCAACGTGGAGAAGACAAAGGAGATTGTTGTGGACTTCAGGAAGAGGGATGCCCAGCATGCCCCTCTGACCATCAACAGCACCGCAGTGGAGAGAGTAGACAGCACCAAGTTCCTGGGAGTGCACGTCTCGAAGGACCTGTCCTGGAGCAGGAACACTGCAGCACTGGCAAAGAAGGCTCACCAGCGTCTCTACTTTCTCCGCAAGCTGAAAAGGGCTGGAGCTTCAACCCCCATCATGAGCACCTTCTACAGAGGTGCCATAGAAAGTGTCCTGACCAGCTGCATCACTGTGTGGTTTGGTGCATGTACTGCATCCTGCCGCAAGAGCCTCCAGCGCATTGTGAGAGCAGCTGAGAAGATAGTCGGCACCTCCTTCCCCTCACTGCAGGACTTACACAGCAAACGCCTCACTCGGAAAGCCCACTGCATGGCAGGTGATCCCACACACCCACTACACAGCTGCTTCAGACTGCTGCCATCAGGAAGGAGACTGAGGAGTCTCCAGGCTCGAACCAGCAGACTGAGAGACAGCTCTGTTCATCAGGCAGTCAGGATGCTAAACACTCTGCCTGCTCTGCCCCCCCTCCCATTTGAACTGCCTTAACACTAAAACTTTCTCACACATTACCACACAACACAAAGATTTTAACACTGGACTCTGTGTCATCAAACGGGTTATTCACTAAACTCTCGGTCATGTGCTCATACAGTTTGCACTACTTCTCATACTTGCACTAATGTTTGTATTACATCACTGCCTATAATCATAATACTGTTTACATTCTCTGTTTACATTTATTAATACTGTTTACTTTTTTTACTACTGCTTACATGTAATTACTACTGTTTACATTTACACTACTCTAATATCTACACCACTGCTGATACATATACAGTGTGCTCTGAACGGTCTTACTTAGGGATGCCCAATGTGCCTTACTGCATATGCCACTTTTTGCCTCTATAACAACATCAACTACTACCTCATACATATACTGTGTACATTAACTCATACGCTGCTTTGCCACTTTGCAAATGTCAATGCTAGAAACCTTTAGTTTATTTTAGTTATACTTTTTATACTCTTTTTTTTATACTAGTATGCAAAAACTCAGGACAGTATTATGTTCATTAAATGTTTAATGTTTTAGTTTTAGAGTTGGTGTAAATTTTCATACTCTTATACCACTATGCAAAAAACTCAGGACAGTGTTAGTTTTACTATTTTATGCTTATGTCTATTATTATATGTTTCAGTGTTTCAATGTTTAGATGTTTACTGTTGCACCGAGGGACTGAGAGAAACGCAATTTCGGTCCTGTGTATGTCCTGTACAGTACATATTGCAGATCTGACAATAAAGTTGACTTTGACTTTGATACACAGAAAGGTTAGAGGCAAACACTGGACAAGTCTCCTTGATTGATGACACAGTGTCAATACAAACACTCCTTATATGAGTAATAACTTTCCATTAAGGCCAATTTAAATAATCTTGAAGCATTTTAGGTAAGCCTAGTTCCCAATAATACAGCAGCCTTGGATATATTTTCCAACTAGCTTTCCCAGAATGCTATACCTACAGCCAGGCCAAGGTTCAGCATCCTACAGGACAATGACTCTCAGCACACAAGCAAGAAAGAACAGCACAGGAATGAACGCTGTGGATGTCACAGTCAGAGGTTTCATGGTTAATTCAGCTACAAGTACACATTGAAACAAAACGGCGTTCCTCCAGGGTCACGGTGCAACACAGAACATTACAAGCAGAAACAATACAACACAGTGCAGATACACAACAGAACATTAAATGCAAACAGACCTATAATAAATGCAAAAAGACAGCCAACCATAGCTCAGCATTCTAATCTAAACAAGTAATTAAGAGACAAGACTAGAGACACCTGTTAATCCTGGCAAAAACCAATGCAGATATGTTCCTGTTTTCGATTTTCTACATCTACCTTTTAATCATTTGCTAGTTTTGATAATTTCTTAAAATAAAAAAAAATCTGTATTTCTCTCTTATGTTTGTCTATAGTTTATTATTTGTCTTATGCTTGTCTATTGTTTAAGGAAATTCTACCATTACTGTTCATCATAGCTGGTCGCTCTTGTAAATGAGTCCACGAGGCTCAATGAGATTCACCTGACTAAATAAAGGTTGAATGAATGTTGTCACTGAATTAATTACTTTTTTTATGATGGTTAAGACCTGACCTGAAACCATCTCCTATGGCTTCTCACACCGACTGTCCTCTAAAGGACAATTCCCTGCAAAGTCAACTTCATAAGGGAACAGCATAACTAATTGTTTTTATCTTATCTTATTAGACTACCGTCATTACTTCCCTAATTTGAGAATAGTTAGACGGATTTACCCTTTATGCACCAAAGACATAAATAAATGCTGCTTGAACTAATAAAGCCTGGTCCTGATTTTTGCATTTATGTTTGTGTTTACAGTATTTAGTAGGAGATAAATGTGCGAAAAACAAGATATTGTTGATTTGTGGAGGACATTTTCCAACTTAATTGAGTTCAGTTGATCATTGACTTAAGAGTTGACACGAGATAAACAGTTAATAAGTAGTAAGACCAGTTGTTGTCCCGGGTGGGACAGACTATCTTATCTTAACCTGTCAGCTAGCCCTGGTAGCACGTGACCATGGCCAGGGTTTAGCCCGCAGGGTTAGCATCTGACCAACTGCTCAAATAACAACACAAAAATGAGGTTTATGTTCCATACTCTCCATTATTCTCCATTACTCTTGACATTTAGTTGCACTTTATGTCTCTACGAAAACGACTTTATTATAACGCCTACGAACAAGCAACACAATTCTAAAGCTAAAAGAGTAACAAGTTGTCAAGCATGAGTTTACATGCCAGGTACTACTTTATCAATCATTTTGCTAACACCACCCAAACTATCTCGTTTACGTCTCTTTAAAAGTTAGCAAAAAGCGCTCAAACTATCCGTCCTTGTCCAAAAACACCGTGTCCTCAACAGTCAACCGCCTCACTCACCACAGATGTGTCCTTCCGCTTGCATTTAGTCCTGTTTTCACTGCAGCCTTTACTCCAAATGTGGTAACAACTCGTCTGACGGATAAGAAACGCTAACTTTCGCCTTTGGAGCTGAAAGCCGCATTTCAGCGGCGCCAACATCAGCGCCATGTTGAGGAAGAAGGAAGACGTTACGTCAACACGCCGGCTACGTCACATCCGGTTTACATCACTGAGTGGGCGGAGCGTCACAGCTAGCGGGCGAGTAGTGGAGAGTCGACGCCACGTTTTGGGGTTTGAATAGTTGTTAACGAAGCTCGGCTCGTTCTCTGCGGGGTTTTCTGTGCCTTGTTCGTGTTTTTGTCTCAGTGTTAGCCGCGTAAGTCGTGAAAACTAGAGTTTAGGCCAAAAGGAGGAGCACGTTGCCTCCGTTGTCGGACACCAAACGGAGTCAGCAAGGAACAAGAAGCGCGCTAACTAGCTTTAGCACGACAATCATTTCGTCCCAAACTCAGGATGCCATGCCACAATCAGCAGCTGAACAATGTAAGCAGCGGCCAAGAGCATCCAATGAAGCAGGTTCGGTTTGCCAACAACAGCAGTAGCAGTTGCCTCCGTTGTCGGACACCAAACGGAGTCAGCAAGGAACAAGAAGCGCGCTAACTAGCTTTAGCACGACAATCATTTCGTCCCAAACTCAGGATGCCATGCCACAATCAGCAGCTGAACAATGTAAGCAGCGGCCAAGAGCATCCAATGAAGCAGGTTCGGTTTGCCAACAACAGCAGTAGCAGTGTGCCCGCGGTGCTGACCACCAGCAGCTCCGAGCCGGGTGATGGTGTTATTACTACAGTCACTGTCAGCCAAGACCTCCTGAGCCTGGGTCCACAGCTCAAACTGCTGCCTCTGAACGACCAGGTCCGAGAGTTGCAGACCATCATCAGAGACAAGTGAGTTCCCACTGCTCTATACTGGCCTGGTCCAGTAGGAAAATGGAGCCAGTTTGGTGTGTCTGAAAGAAAAGAACAGTTGTTTCACCCTGAAACAAAATCATGTTGTACATTTCCTGGAGATAAGGGTGTGTCTAACCATAACAGACAGGCTGGAAATCAGATAAACACAGCAACCTTGCAAGTGATAAGGTCTTGAATAGCAAGGCAGGATTAAACTGTTAAATCACAACAAAATAAAACTTAAAAAGGTCACATCATCATTCATTTTTCATCCAATCAGTGTTCGTGTTTCCACCTGACGCAAAATAAGCAAACGCAGAAGTGAGAAACATCTTTTCGATTCGGAAAATAAAAATGTGAGACACCAAACTTGGCAGCGAGTGAGTAGGACAAAGCTTGTGCTCATTATCTGGCACAACTACAATAATTGCCATTTACACACCAAACAAATCAAGGTGCACATGACGCGTCCCTAAAAAGGTTCACTGGCTTGTCACTACAGCTGTTCTTTGAATGATGCACTAGTACCCTAAAAGATGCAGGCATGGTACATGAATACTGGTATATTTTTACATCCAAAGGTACAAAAACACAATTTAAGGTACCGGTAGTGCTGCATTGATATGGGGCCAATACTATCCTCAAATACTGGTACCGTATATTCCGGTCTATAAGTCACACCTTTTTGCCTAATTTGCATGTCCTGCGACTAATAGAGAGGTGAGACTTGTTTATGGATTTTTTCCCATGTTTTTAGACCAATTTTTGGCTCAGATATGACCGTTTTTCATTTTGGCACAAAATGGTGCAGTACCACTTTTGTCCGCTAGGGTACACCAACCGTTTCCAGCTTATGTGTCCGAAGGCAGCCTCCTCTGGTCGGACACACTCCGTCGCTGCCCGGCCTCTTGCTCTGGAGGTATGAACTACAGTTAGCTCAGTGTTTGTTAGCAACGCGTACTATTTATCTACGGTAAATAACTCATGAACTACAGGACAGATTTTTATCAAACTTACAGAAAGTACAGTAATCACTACATGGACATTTACAAACTGTTACCTGTATGAGACATTTGAGATAAAATTAGATTTATTTATAATTTATTTTCGCAGCGCACTCGACGGTTTGGAAGACGTCAAAGCGAAACAATTTAAATCCAGCTGATTTGACCATTTCGTGAATTTATTAAGGAAAAGTTCAGCTAAGACACACATCTTTGCGATAATTTTCAGCAAACAAATGGGTACTAATTGTTTTTACCGTGTTAATCTTGTAAAGTCCTTCTGTGCTCGCTCGCTCCTGTGCAGTGTTGTTTTTGACAGCCATTTTGATATCAGTTTTAGTCATAGTCTTTTAGACTAAAATACTTCTTAGTTTTAGTCTGTTTTAGTCATTTCTATATTTAATGGTTTTAGTTCAGTTTAAATCGACAAAAACTTAAAAAATTTAAGTCTAGTTTTAGTCTTAAAAAAAAAAAGAAAACATATTAGTCAGCTAAAAAAAGTTAATTTTGGGTTTAGTTCCTCTTTAAAGTATGTTGAACAAACAGGCAACACATAGGCAACATACAAACATAGGCAACATACAAACAACACATAGGCAACATACAAAATGAAGGAAATTGTATCTGTATTATAGTTCAGAAAGTCTATTTTTTTTATTTTTTGCTCGTTATTCTATTGCACAATTCATAATCCAAATCAAAATAATAATAAATGGAGCACTGAGTTTGTCACTGAAGATTATAGAATTTATCTGACAATACTTTATGCAGTTATTATAAATCAAGTCAGCTGTTTTGTCGACCAGTCATCATCTCGAAGGGAGAGGTAGTTTTTATTTTAATCACGATGGTTACTGAACAACACGATAAAAATCCACTTTTTGGATGAGTTTTGTACCTGCATGTGACAAACGCTGAAATAACTTCATTTATTTACTCTCTGAAGAAAAAGAACGGCTTTTTCTCCGGTGAGTGTGCTTGTGAGTCACGGCTGAGTTCTTAACTCAAGTAGTCATGGGAGTTGTAGTTCTTTCCCTCTGACCTATCACAGTGTCTCTACACAGCCCCGACAACCAATCACAATACATAAACAAACGCCACGGCCATTTTGAACAGAAAGTAGCTATCAGTTAGCAAAAGTTTCCGGACTTTTCAACACATAAAAACGCTTATAAACAGAGCAGTAAAATTCTGAAATATAGCAAATCACTTTCTACAGTTACACTAAGATCAACGCTCAGCAACACAGCGATTCAACTGTCGAAAACAATGACGGACTCTCTCGGAACCGTTCGGTCCACAGCAGATCCTGGACACACCAAACCACTGAGCAGAAAAAGTTTCTGACAGCATATGCTTGTTTACCCGCTTCAAATGCAATAACTACACAACAGCACTTCCTCGCAGTTGTTATAAATGAGCTTATTAGGCAAAAAGTTGACGCGGAGGTCAAACGTGAATGCGCTATTCTGTGACAAGTCAGCAGTGAGTCCAAACAAACAGAACCAGAACCTGACCCACACACACAGCAGCGACAATTCTATGACCCAAACCGCTTCAAACAAGGACAGGATTTATATAAAAAAAATACATACATTCGGTTCTTCTCTCACAATTGGGTTAAATACAAAATAAGTCCATAAATCTTTTCTGGGCTGGCGGCCGGCCGGCCACCGACCGAGCCCCTTCGTTCGTGCAACATGCTGCTGCAGGATCTTCCATGGTCCAGTTTGAAAAGGAAGTCACAGGTGAGCAGCGCGTGGCCATGCTGCATCAAGACCGCGGTGGTGGGCGTGACCAAACAGCTGACTTTCCGACACAGAATATAATTATGGGCACTTGGGCAGAAATATAAATTATTGATTGAACGAAACATTTTCGTTCAGTCTCGTCTCGTCTAACGAAAACTCACACACATTTCGTCACGTTTTAATCATTAAAGAGCAATGATTATTTAGTTACCGTTTCATTATTGTCATGAAAAAAGGGGGCGTTAACGAAAAATTTACGTCAGCGTTACGTCAACGAAAACAATGCTCCTGTGGCCGCCATTTCCAGCAGGGCAAATGACGCGTCGCGTAGCGGTGATGCATAATAGATGCGACTTATATAAAGGTGCAATTTGTTTATGGATTTTTCCAATTTATTGCCAATAATTGGACAAAGCGACCTATAGAAAGGTGAGACTTATCAGGCGGAAAATATGGTACTTGTACTTATAAAAGCACCCTGATACTTTCAGCCAACACCACTGTAATGCCGGGTACCCACTGCACCGGTGTCGGGCGGCTGAAGCGGCCGGTTTGCATTCAAAGTCTATGGGGAGACGAGTCGAGGCACGGCGAACCGTGAAGCGGCGCGTTTTGAGTGATTGAAGCGGCGCGACGGCACGCTGCAGTTCCTTTCCACGCACGCGCGCGTCCAAAGCAACCTACGCGTCGAGCCGCCAACGTCATAAAATTCGATCTCTGGTGGCTCGACGCGTCCAGCAAACAGTCGGGAGAGCCTCTGCTATGTGATGACACAACGACAACGGGACTTTTTTTTTGACTTTTTAAACTTACCTGATCGAGCCTCCATGAATTGGAACCAAACTCCGGTAAGAAACTTGGCATTTTAACCAGTTACAGCTGTCCACTCCAGCGTTTGATCACCCCAAACATAAAAAAAACGTTTTAATCTCACCAAAGACTGTCGGAGCTGCAGTAGTCGGAGCTGCAGTAAACAACTGACCCGGAAAACGAGCTAGACCCCCTCCCCTCTGCCTCCCCCTAGTGCGCGTCATCAGACGGTCTTCAGTGGCTATGTGGGGACGTGACAAGCGGCCAAAAGGGGGCGGCAGGAGCGTTCTGACAAGTTTGGTGGGGACCAGGCATTATGCTTAGTGACATTTCTTCTTGTACTTCACAAGTAACCGAGGGCAAAAGTATAGAAAATGTCAGTTTGGAGAAAGTTTAAGATCAAACACATTTGATGTTAAGACAGACAATTTGATGTTCTTAGTTAAATAAATATTTCTAATGTCCTTTTGTAATGTTTTAAGTACTAACTCATTAACTACTCTGTATTGGTACTCCATGTCTGCACAAATCCAAACAGAAGTACCGGTACTTTTACTTGGCCTTAAAAAAAATTGTATTGTGATACCCCGAATTTAAGGTAATCCAAGGTACCTTTTTATTTTTGTATGTTTTACTGTGTACATGCACCTCTCCCTCCAGTCGTAGCTGTCTGCAATAACTGGGACAGTAGAGTTGTTTTTTTCCTCACAGCTGATTTGAAGCAGGTCTTTGAGCTTCTGCATATTGTTTTGAACCTACTACTCGTGCTTGATTCACTACAGTGTTGGTGTTTAGATGATATTTTCTTCTACCATACTTCTTTTCTGCTGAGGCTGTTATCAAAGTGCAGTTTAAAAAGTATTTGTGCCTGCTTATAGATGGGAGCGAGGATCAGCTGATAAACATATTTATTGTCTAGTTTGTGTACCTGTCTCAACTGTCTGTACCGAATCATCATGCTACATACACATGTACCACTACACCCCTAATATTTACATTTACAGATGATGCAGTAATATTAACAAAGCTTTAGTTTGATTGTATAACACCGTGGCAGCACAGTGGCACAACTGGTAGAGCTGCTGCCTCTCAGCGAGCAGGTCCCCGGTTCAAATCCCGGTCCGGGGGCCTTTCTGGGTGGAAAATTGACCCTGGGTGTGAGGGGGTCCCCGTGGGTCCACGGGGACTCTTGTAAATGAGTCCCTGTGGCTCAACGAAGCTAGCCTGTATAAATAAAGGTTTAATGAATAACGGGGTGAACAGAACTCTAGTTAGAGAAAGGACAATATTTAGGATACTGTACATATTACAAAATGATACAAGTTTGTTTAGGGAAAAATCTAAACATTTTTGATAATTAAGGGAGAAATACAATTTGCTGTCATATATTTCTACATAAGACATTTAAACCCCAGCCGATTGAAGCAGATGGCCGCTCGTCCTGAGCCTGGTTCTGCTGGAGGTTTCTTCCTGTTAAAAGGGAGTTTTTCCTTTCCACTGTCTCCTTTGTGCTTGCTCAGGATGGGCAACTGCGATGAAGTGAAGCTTTGACACAATCTGCTGACTTCCTTATAGATAACTTTTACTACAGTATATGGCTTTTTTATGTATGTGAATGTTTCTGTTCTGAGACAACTTCTGTTGTGACTTGGTGCTATATAGATAAACTAAATTGAATTAATTTTAGTGTGTTCAAACATTTTGTTTAAACATTTACCGGTAAGTGTTTTGAGCTCAATGTTACGCCCAATCCCCGCAAAAAAATATTCAATTTAAAATGTTAAACAGGTTGTTAGTAAGATTTTAGGTTGAAGTATATAAGATCAAATGTATTGATGAGCATAGACCAACAATCCAGACTCACCTAATCAGGTTTATATTTATATTTTCAGAACAACCAGCAGAGGAGATTTTGTTTTTTGTGCGGACCGACTGGTAAGATTATTTCTGTGCTGCTGCGTAATGAAACTGTGTTTGTGTTTATAAAGTACACAAATTTGTTTTTCTGTCTGTGCAATTACAGATCAGACTAGTAGTTGAAGAGGGCTTGAATCAGCTTCCGTTCTCTGAGTGCACTGTGACCACTCCAACAGGTGAGAATCTCTCCTTCATGATAAAGTTTGATAATGAAGGTTAAAAAAAAAAAAAGCTGAGCTTTAAAAGTGAAGCGAGTCACACGCAGACTTATATATGCTTGAGTGGGCTTAATGAAAGCCGGTTCTTTTGTGACTGTTCTTGCTTCAATTTTCCCCGCAGGGTACAAGTATGAAGGTGTCAGGTTTGAAAGAGGCAACTGTGGAGTCAGCATTATGAGGAGTGGTAAGTTCAAGCTGCTGCAGCACTTCCAGCAAGTTAGACTTTCTTTTTTAAGGGCATTTGATGAGTCTTGCTTAAAGAGCTGATCTGCCACTTGTGCTCTGCAGAGCCACACATCTCTAAATGAAAACTCACAGCAAGAGTATACTGTATATGCATTTCTTGAGCTAAAATTTGGTTTGGTAGTAGCCAAGAGTAATATAACACACACTTTATATGCTACTCAGAGTGCAAGGTTACTTTGGTATTAAATGTTGGAATAAACTCAGCTTGCAAAAAAATCTCATGAACCACTGGATTAATATTATTAAAATACAGGGAGTCCTCGACTTAAGAATGAGTTCCGGACCTACGGGCCATTCGTAGGTCGATTTTGACGTAAGTCGGGGACCACCCAAGCCGCCACTTATACACGTACATGTACGGTACAAAACAGTTACCAAGCACTTCGCCTACCCTAACACAGTGCCCTACATAATTATCAAAACACACACAGTACAGTACAGTACATTTAGAGACATACAGTAATTAAATTAAAAAAATACAATTTCTTACTGTGAGCTGGTCTCCGCCGCCCGTTCAGCTCCGTGTCCCGGTTGGGCCGCGTTAGCATTTTAGCCCCTCGGTTAGCTCGGTGTCGTCCCTCCAAAAGGCTGTGCGGCTGTTTATCCGCGTTTTAGCATGTTAGCTCGGTGTCCCCCGACATCTTACCCCCAATTTACACTACATGCGTTCCGGCTCCGCTCCGGTCCGACCTCCGCAGCAAATACGCACCCATTATAATCAATGAGAGCGTTTACACTGGCTCCGCACGGCGGCGGCGAGCGGACGGCAGTCCGTCAAAATTAGATCCGATCCTATTTCTGCCGGACGCCGGAGCTGTGCCGGAGTCAACTTTTAAAGATTACGTCGCACCAACAGGAAAAGGAACGAGCACAACATCCGTATTTACAAAATAAAATCACCACGGGCGGACTAATCCTAGCTCTATACGGATTTATTTGTACAAAAATGCTGTCAAACTATCATTTATGACTACGCCTACAAACGCAATACAAGAAATAAATAAATAAAAAAAGTATTTTATTCTGAAATGTAATAAATCACGTCCTGTCGCTCAAACCATGTCCTGTCGCTCATTTACGAGAGAAGATCAAGGCAGACTGAAAATATCTCAATGCAAAAAACAATCAAACAGCGAGGCAGTCTCTACTGTTGTTCTCCTTCTTCCACTGAATGAATTGTTTTGTTCTGACTTCCTTATTTATCACTTGATTTATCGCGTGATCTCGCAATTCCCGTGCATGCGTCTCGGAGCGGCGCATCCAGGCGGACCGGAGGTAGTGTAAACTGGACTTGAAACACTCAGCTGCGACCTGCGGAGCCGGAACGCATGTAGTGTAAATTTGGCATTAGGCTGCCAAGCGGACATCGAGGCGAGCTCCCGGTCGCAGATGGCCTCTCCGCCGCCCGTCGGCTCGGTGTCACCGGTGGGGGTCCGAGTTAGCATCTTAGCTCCGCCATTAGCTGCGCGTTAGCCCATCCCATGAGCTGGTGGTGTCGGCCGGCATGGTGGGATGCAGCGGAGCGATCGGCGGCTGCTGCTCCGGGCCTGAGACGTCCACAGAGTTCACTGAGCGTTTTCCAGCTCATTTATCCGTATAAGGCAACCTCTTATTGGACACACAGTCCTTCAAAGCCGGCTGTAGAGGCTGGAACTAACCGAAGGTAACATAAAATGGCGAAGGCGGCATTTCCGGAAACCGCCGGAAACTGCGCAAATAGGCTTAAAAATTATTATAATAATAATACTTTATTTATAAAACCATTTAAAACAACCACAGCTGCAACAAAGTGCTGTACACATGAAATAAAGAACATTTAAACACAATTTTTTAAAATTTATTTTATATTTCATATTTTTATTATGATGCGTTCGTAAGTCCGAGTTGCCGTAAGTCGAGGACTACCTGTAGTCAGAAAGTGAACTTTGGATGCATGTCAAAACTTGATTAACCTTTAAAATCAGTCTAATTCAAAGTTGCTGCCACAGTTAATCAACCTTAGCCAACAAAATATGAATGACTCAGTTTTACAGATATTGAGCTAAATTTTGATGAACTAACTGAATGTCATCTCTGACTCATACTTTGAGCACTACTCATATTTTTTTTTACTTAAACTTTTGCCATTAACTTTTGGGTAAGCCATCATCTGTTATAAAAATGATCTTACAAAGCACTAGGCATATTTTATTAAAACTCAAGTTAATCCATAAAACATTAGATCTATAACCGATAAACCTTTGGAGTCGATCTAATGGAACTAATGGGTCTTTGCAAACACAAATATGGCTATTGTTTAGTGACGATTATAGATAATGAGCTAAATTTGATGTGGTAGTAACTGAGTCATATACCTCATACTCCAATGCTAACATGTTGCACAAGCTCTTACCACGTGAGACTGTGCATAATGTTATTTTGATCTGAATGATCTCTAGAAATTATTATTTTTTTATGTTTATTGTGGCGTTGCCAGATAGGAAATAAAGAAATGCCGTACAGTTGTTTTAAAAATTATTGTATTTGGACCCAAACTGTTGTAGGTGCAGAGTGAGGTGTTTTCTCAGACGGAGAGCTTGTAAGATCAGGTGTGTGTGTTGTGCATGTGTACAGAAAAGGAGGGGGGTTCTAAAAAAAGTAATTATATTATATCTGGCAACAAGGTTTCAATGAAGTTCACATGAAGTCACAACATGAGAGACAAACCATTTTATTTATCCAAAATGACGACGGGAACCTTTCGTTTGGACTGTGGATGAGGTTCAGCTGCTCTACATGTTGAAAAGGGTGAACAGCACAAACATAACTTTGATTTCAGCTGTTGCTCACTGTTCTGCTGCTCACACACGCACAAAAAACCTTTTGACTGCAACCACACGTAGAGCACCTGGCGATTAAGAAACTCAGTTCCAGAGGAAACGAACGCTGTTGTCTTGTGCACTAAACAGCTAAATGCTGAAGAAAAGCGATGGTTTCTTGTAAAATCTGCATCGTGTAAACAGAGCCTCAAACTGACATGAAAGCAGACCCCTTTAGTGTGATCAGTACTAATAAATAAAAAAACAGTCGTGTGTAAAGAGACTATATCTGAATCTCGCAGGTGAGGCCATGGAGCAGGGTCTCCGAGACTGCTGCCGCTCCATCCGCATCGGAAAGATCCTCATCCAGAGTGACGAGGAGACCCAGAAGGCCAAAGTCTACTACGCCAAGTTCCCCCCAGATGTGTACCGAAGAAAAGTGCTGCTCATGTACCCAATTCTCAGTAAGTAAAAGCTGTCTGAGCACGCCTTGCTTTCCATGTTGACTCCAGTTAACCACCTTCAGTTGCACGTAAATGTCAAGACATGTCTAATTTTGTGCAAATGCGAGAAAAAAAAACATTTTATGTATTTATTAATTCTGAGAAGTCTCACTTGAGCTGACCCTCACCACCAAGTCTGCATTTCCACATCATACAGGCCCATTCACACTGCTCTGATAATTACAGCTCTCATGGGGGAAATTATACACTGCCGAAGAGTTAGCCACCAGGCTGCTGAATGGCATAATGAGGGCCAACAAAAATAGTATCTTAATAGTCCCGGTTTCCTGATGTGATAAAGCAGCATTTTTCTATTCTTACTTTAAAAAAGATGATGGTGGAAGTGCTCGGCTGGAAGCATATTTTATTATGTCAGAACAGAGGGTTTAATTGATGCACTCAACATGCTGAACAGTTAAATCAAGACTTGCAGATAAAGCTCACAGTTCACAGCATCTGGTATATACAGTGGTGCTTGAAAGTTTGTGAAACCTTTATAATTCTCTATATTTCTGTATCAATATGACCTAAAACATCATCAGATTTTCACGCAGATCCTAAAAGTAGATAAAGAGAACCCAGTTGAACAAAATTAGACAAAAATATTATACTTGGTCATTTATTTATTGAGGAAAATGAGCCAATATTACAAATTTGTGTGTGGTAAAAGTACCGTATGTGGATGTTGGTGGTTTCCTCACATTAACTGCTGCTTCAGGTCCTTTCACAACATCTGGATTAGATTAAGGTCAGGACTTTGACTTGGCCATTCCAAAACATGAACTTTATTCTTCTTGAACCATTCTTTGGTAGAACAACTTGTGTGTTTAGAGTTGGTCATTGTTTCACTGCATGACCCACCTTCTCCTGAGATTCAGTTCATGGACAGATGTTGTGACATTTTCCTTTCAAATTCTCTAAAATAATTCAGAATTCATTGTTCCAACAATGATGGCAGGTTGTCCTGACCCAGATGCCGCAAAGCAGGCCCAAACCATGATACTACCACCACCATGTTTCACAGATGGGATAAGGTTCTTATGCAGGAATGCAGTGCTTTCTTTTCTCCAATTGTAAAACTTTTTATTTAAACCAAAAATATATACCGGTATATATTGGTCTCATCCGTCCACAAAACATTCTTCCAACAGTCGTCTGGCTTGTCCATGTGATCTTTATCAAACTGCAGACGAGCATCAATGTTCTTTTTGGAGAGCAGTGGCTTTCTCCTTCAACCCTGCCATTATTGGCTGTGTCTCAATTCAGGGGCTGCATCCTCATGAGTGCGCATTTGTCGGCCGCATACGTCACTGCCCCGCGCGGAGGACTGTCCCAATTCGAAGACTCCTCCTCATGCGGCCGAGGAATGCGGCCTACTTCCTGCCGAAATCGAAGGATGCATTCGTGAATCCTTCAAGACGGAGGCTATCCCAGAATTCATAGCGCCAGCAGAGATTTCGCGGGGGGGGGGGACTTTCTGCGTGCTGCATGTTGTTGAGTCATCAGCTCGTTTTAACAACAACCTCAGCGCGAATATTCATTCAACCTTTATTTAGTCATCTCAAACAACCTCAGCTCGAATATATCTCATTAAAATTTTACTACAGAAACGACAAAAAAAAAATGTGTGAGCTGAATATACAGTATATTAGTGTTTCTGAGTTTACTGTTTTTGAAGAACTGATTACAAATCAGATTATTTTACACGTGCGTAGCAAGGATTTTCTGAGGGGCAATCTTTTAAAACCCAGAGTGGACCTACGAAATGCAAGTTGTCCAGTAGCTCAGTTGGTAAATCAACTTGCGATTGGTGCAGAGATGCTTTTCTCGAAGCTGGTTCGAATCTCACTCGGTACGGTTAAAACTTATTTTACGTTTGTCTTTTATTGGATAAAAAAAAAGAAGGAGTTTCACAAACTCCTTCCTTTTAATCTCAGTCCTCATTTTTTTATCCAATAAAAGACAAACGTAAAATAAGTTTTAACCGTACCGAGTGAGATTCGAACCAGCTTCGAGAAAAGCATCTCTGCACCAATCGCAAGTTGATTTACCAACTGAGCTAATGGACAACTTGCGTTTCGGAGGTCCACTCTGGGTTTTAACAGATCGCCCCTTATAAGCTGATTTGTAATCAGTTCTTAACAAACAGTAAACTCAGAAACACTAATATATATACATGTATTCAGCTAACTAATATATTTTAGCGGCGTCCCTTCTCTTTCCACACACACCAAGCGGCACACAAGAACTTCCCACCCACTTCAAGAGAACGCCCCACCCACTTCAAGGCCGGCAAACCTGAAGGCTAGACCGTCCCATTTCAGCAGTTTCGCTCAGCCCACCCGGTCTTGTGAGTGCGTGGCCTACTCGGCCCAGCTAGGCTGGGTCCTCATGAGGACGCAGCCCCTGAATTGAGACACAGCCATTGTTCAGTGTTCTCTTTTTTTTATGATTCAAAAATTTTATTGATTTTCCATAACGAAAATTATACAACAATTCCAGTCTTATATAACAAACATTAATAAATAGTAATTTTTCTGGAATCTCATAGCATGTGTCAACACAATAATGAAATTATTTAATAGAGAAAATAATAGAAAAACAAATAAATAAAATAAAATAAAATAAAAATCACAATAACACACTCTACCAATAACCATAAAGTTACATATATACATTAAATCAAATAGCCCTAACCCCAGAAACCTTTAAGTAATAATATATTTACAGTGTAATTTTATCTGCAAACTAAAGATAAGCTGGAGATGTCATTTAACCCACATACAACAGATAATGGGACCACTTTTTGTTGTATTCCTCAACTCTATTCACCAATCTATAAGATAATCTTTCTAATGCAGCAAGTTTGCCCAGGGATCTATACCAATGAATTAACGAAGGTATAGATGAACTTTTCCACTCTCCCACCAGCAACTTCCTCCCCAGCATAATAGCTGTCTGTACCCATTGCGAAATGGAGGAGGGCAAGTGGACCAGTGATGATGAATCCCCAAGAATATATAGCTTCCTACAAAAGGGTAAATTCTGGCCAACTATCCTCTCCAAAACTTCATGAATTAATGACCAGTACTCTTGAATATTTGGACACTCCCAAAGCACATGCACTAATGTGCCCTTATCCTTCTGACATTTCCAACACGCTGGGGTATTCGACAAGCCAGCCCTGTACAATCTATATGGTGTCCAGTATATTTTATGTAAAATCTTAAATTGCACCAGTCTTGTTCTTAGTTCCCTTGACATTTTTTTGCCATTCCTAATAATCAAATTCCATTCCTCATCAGTAAAATTGAGGTTCAGATCTGTTTCCCAGCATTTCTTGAGATACATGATATTACAGTCCAAGGTTGTCAACAACATTTTATAATAAGCAGATACTTCATGCCCTTGACCAAACACCTTTTTAATCTCGTCCAGTGTGGTACATGTTGCAGGAGTATAAGTGGGTGAACCAAAAGTTTTCACCAATAAATGTCGTAATTGTAAATATTTCCAAAAGTCTTCTCTGGATACTTTAAATTCCACCACCAGTGTTTCAAAGGATTTTAATGAACCATTCCTATATAAGTCGCCTAATTCTCAATAGTCCAGGTATCAAATCCGCTCATTCTCAATCAGTTCATCTGGACAGT
>JBBPBX010025837.1:18581-32001 GCA_038048925.1 Garcialebias charrua
TATATATACAGGGAACCCTCGAGTTACGGCAACTCAGACATACGAATGTATCATATTTAATAAAAATTTGAAATAAATTTTTTTTTGGTGTTTAAATGTTCTTAATTTCATGTGTACAGCACTTTGTTGCAGCTGTGGTTGTTTTAAAGGTCCACTGACATCATCTTACAAATTTGCATGAAATGTTAGAAGATATATATATTTTATCATTCAACTATGTTCGTTTTTGAAAACAAAATGATAAATTAATGAAAATTCCTTCCAAACTGAGTCTAAAATTAAAAACCGCTTTTCTCTCTGAAAATTCCGACTACAAGCGAATGCAACATTTGTGACGTAGGAAGGAGAACGTCTTTAGAACGCCCCATATAAATATTCATGCGAACAAGAAATAAAACAACAAAATTATCAATCTCAGTTAAGATTTGAGCTATTTGTCTTTAGTTTTGGAAGCAGGAAGTTAGATGAGCAGAAACAGCAGGTTCTAATTTAGGTCTGCACCTGTACGTATTTGACTCTTACCTGTTCAGGAAGCAGGGAGCTCAGTCCGAGGGGAGGCAGCTTTATTTATTCCATGTTAGACGAAGGTCTTACATATTTTGGGAAAGTGAAAAGGCTCACTTGTTAACTGATGATATTAGAACACCCAAATGCAACATACCGAACCGGCATTTTTTAAGTTTTACAAAAAAAAGAAGGTGATCTGGCTGAGAATGAATATGCGTTAATGGCAGACGCAGACTGAAGGTCCTGCTTCCTACGTCACAAATGTTGCATTCGCTTGTAGTCGGAGTTTTCAGAGAGAAAAGCTGTTTTTAATTTTAGACTCAGTTTAGAAGGAATTTTCATTATTTTATCATTTTGTTTGCAAAAACGAACATAGTTGAATGATAAAATACATATATCTTCTATCATTTTATGCAAATTTGTAAGATGATGTCAGTGGACCTTTAAATGGCTTTATAAATAAAGTATACAGTAATTATTATTTTTATGTTTTATTACAATTTTAAGCGTATTTGCGCAACTTCTGGCCGTTTCCGGAAATGCGTCCGTGTCCGCCATTTTACGGCCCCCAAGTGCAGTCAAGTGAGCTCTGCCATTATCGGCTCATGCCAGCTGGCTCTGGAGGACCGTGTGTCCCATCAGAGGTTGCCTCATATAGATAAATTAATTAGAAACACTCTGTGAACTCTGTGGACGTCTCAGACCCGGAGCAGCAGCCGCGGATCGCTCGCTGCCGCCCGATAACACCAGCTCATGGCCTGGGCTAACTACACAGCTAATGCCGGAGCTAATGAGGTGCGGGAGCAGAAGCAGCTTGTTTTGGATGGACGAACATCACGGAGAAACGGCTTTCAGTAAGTTATTATTTTTTTCTGGCTCCAAATGTATGGAGTTAACAAGCTAACAGTCCTTCTTGTAAACAGTTTTGTGCGTGTGTGGAGCGGAACGAAGCTGGGGAGCTCGGACGTGCAAGAGCTAATGCTAAAAGACGAAGGCAGGCTTTGACCAGCTCAAAGTAAGAAATTATATTTTTTATTTATTCATTTATTTACATGTGATACTGCACTAGGTGTGTTAGGTGTGTTAGGATAGGCGAAGTGCTTCTAACTGTACAGTAACATACATATACGTGCAGGCAGTGGCGGCTCGGGTGGGCTCCGACTTACGGCAAAATCGACCTACGAACGGTCCTTAGGTCCGGAACTCGTTCGTAACTCGGGTTTCCTGTATATATATATATATATATATATATATATATATATATATATATATATATATATATATATATATATATATATATATATATATATATATATATATATATATATATATATATATATATATATATATATATATATATATATATATATATATATATATATATATATACACATATATATATATATATATATATATATATATATATATATATATATATATATATATATATATATATATATATATATATACATATATATATATATATATATATATATACATATACATATATACATATAAACTAAATATAGTAAAACTATTTGTGAGAGTGCAGTTTCTTTTTGTCCCCTTGGAGTGAAGAAGTCCTATGGATGAAGGACGAAACATCTCAGAAAAAATAAAAACACGTCCAGATGACCTGACTGAACATTGTAACATTTAGAGTGGTAATGAATAGAAATAAGATGCATTTCCACCAACCCCACGTCAATTTGAGTTTAGACTTCAATATTTACCTTAAAATAGTTTCCGGTGATTATACTGAAGTACAGTGAAGATGATGCTTACACGCTGTTCTGCTCTGTTTGATGTCCATACTACAAAAACTACACAATTGTGATAAGTGTTTAATACATGGACAGATCTAAAAGTATTCTGCCACTTTGTTTAACTTGCACATGTTTAATATGAAAAAAGAAGTATTTTAAACGTGTTTTAAAACAGTCAACTTTTGAATTTTGAGCAGAGATGAAGTGAGGGCGTGCATTTTACTGATTGTATGTGATACTTTTATTATAAACATTTTTGCTCAAAACTGTTCATTTCATTCTGCAACAAGAATCTAAAACACCTGGAAGCAGCAGACACTGGACCAGGGATGGATGTCCAGAGGAGGGCAGTGTTGTCTTGAACTTCAACCACTTTTCATGCAGCACATAATCCCAAACAAAAAGTGCTCTTCTTTCAGAAGAGTCTAGAGAAAGGGTTCATTTATGCTGATGTTTATGGCTCTGTGTTTTCCATTTCTACGACAGTGTCTGTGTAAACACAGCCCCGATCATATTGAAAGTATTTTTGTCCTCCCCTTCCTGCCTTCACACGACACAGAAAAATGATCTTCACTGGAAACGCCATCTGCAAATACCATGCAGGGCACTGCAACGTTCCTAATATAACCTCTGAGCTCAGCCAGCTGGTGAGGTCCAGTCAAAGGCCTCGGTGTGTGCTGCTGCTCAAGTGACCATCACCCTGTGTGCTCTTTTTGTCTTTTCTTTACTTCACCTGCTCTAATGGGCTCCATGAGGAAAGGGGAAGATTCTGAAGAGGTGGAGATCGATTTGGGGGACTCCAGCAGTGACCCTGAAGAATTTGAAACTGAGGAGGAGCCGCACACGCTGTGGAAAGCCCAGGCTTCTGTGGAAGAAGAGGAATACATTCACATGTCCACACTGGTGGAAATCAGTGATACCAAACCTCTGATTACTGCCAGAGACCCCCGAGGTTTAAACGACTGCCTCAAGGTACAGCTTTCTTATGCAACAGCTCAAATACACCACACATTTATTTTGCATTAAGTTATGAACTAACACATTTTTTATGCTTGACTGACAGTGGACATAGTTCATCAACCCCCTCCAGGAAATATTGTGCATTGATGGCATTGTCTCCAGGTGACGTTTGAGGATGTGATAGCTGAGCCGGTGTCCGTCCGCAGTGGAGACAGAGTGTGGATCTGGAGCCATGCCCTGTTTGAGGTGTGCAGGGTCTGGATTTACAGGATAGCTTCAGTCCTCTTGGCCATTCCCATGTCAGTTCTGTCTGGACTGCTGTTTGCCATCCTCAACTGCTTCCACGTTTGGTAGGTTCAAATAAATAATACTGTAACAGTGTGATTACAGAGAAAGCTGCTCGTTCTTTAGTTGAACTAGTAAATTAAAGTAGCCACCAGTCAAAACTGATTATGAATGACCCAAACAATTGTTCATGAGGTAAAAAACGTTTGGCTTGGAAACAAGTTTGCACCAGTTCACTGGATGGATCGTAATAAACACAAACACTGAAGAAAATAATTAGTGTCCCCAAAACTTTAATGAAAGATACTGCCGTCATGAATAAGCCACATGAAATAACTGAGTTGGGGTTATTATTCAATTATTAATATTTTTCTAAGCCCATCTGTTCTGTTCTGAACTGATTTCGCATTATGTCACTCAAGTCAAGTCCAGACCACTGAGTCAGCACCGAAAGAGTCAGTCTCCATTTGTTCCCAACATTTTAAAACTCTGTTTATTGAAGTTTAAACATATTCAGTCAACAACAAAAAAAAAAACAAGCACTCCACTCCAGCACCTGCCCTTAACAAGTCAAAGTCAAAAGTCAAAATCAACTTTATTGTCAGAACTGCAATATGTACAGGACATACACAGGATTGAAATTGCGTTTCTCTCAGTCCAACAATTGTTAGAGGAAAAAAACAACAACAACAAAGTAAATAATATAAGAAACAAAAATCTATAAATACACAAACGTTACTTTAATTGATCTATCAGTATCAGTATTATTTGCTCAGAAGTTACTCTTTACTTTTATTTCTGTCTCTAACAGTTAAGTACTAAGAAAAAACAGATGATGTCGTAATACACACACACACATGCTTGTTTTTGTTACACTGTGAGGCCCAACCGCTCTTTGTGGGGACCAAAGCCCAGTCCCCGTAAGCTTCAAGTGTCACTGGTGGGTTAGGTTTAGGACTAAGGTGTCAATTTAAGATGGGTAAGGTTTAGGGTTAAGTATAATAATAATAATAATAATCATCATTTTATTTAAAAGCACCTTTCAGGACACCCAAGGACACTTAACAAACCAATACAGTGCAAACATTATCAGTGACAAATTAATATAAAATACATAAAGATTATAAAATGCAAAATAATAAAAATACGTAAAGTTAATCATAAGCTAGTCTAAAGAGATGTGTTTTCAGAGCAGTCTTGAACAGAGAAAGGGAGGTGGTGTTTCGAGGTCTGGCGGTAGAGCGTTCCAGAGGTGAGGGGCAGAGCAGGTGAAGGCCCTGCTCCCCATGGTGGAGAGGCGGGCAGAGGGTACATGGAGATGTAGCAAAGAGGAGGATCTGAGAGAGCGTGATGGGATGGAGATTTGTAGGAGGTCAGATAGATAAGGAGGGGCAAGGTTGTGGATAGATTTGAACGTGAGGAGTAGAATTTTGAAGATGATGCGTGATTTAACCGGGAGCCAGTGGAGCTGCTGCAGGACAGGAGTGATGTGGTTATAGTAGGAGGTTTGAGTGATGACACGGGCAGCTGAGTTCTGGACCATCTGTAACTTGTGGAGAGATTTGTTGGGGAGGCCGTAGAGAAGGGAGTTGCAGTAATCAATACGGGAAGTCACAAGACTGTGCACCAGGATGGCTGTGGAGCGGGGTGTGAGAGAAGGACGGAGACGGTTAATATTACGGAGGTGGAAATAGGCAGACCGAGTAATATTGTTGATGTGTGAAGTGAAGGAGAGAGTGGTGTCGAGGATGACACCGAGGCTCTTGACCTGAGGGGAGGGGGATAGCAGAGAGTTGTTAAGGGGGACGAGAAGATGTTCTGATTTTGAAATAGAGTTTTTGGTACAGACGAGAATGACTTCTGTTTTGTTACTGTTTAGTTGAAGGAAATTGTTAGAAAACCAGTGATTTAGCTCATTGAGACAGTCGGTGAGGATGGAGGGTGGGTGGGTGGAGTTAGGTTTTGATGACAAGTAGAGCTGTGTGTCATCAGCATAACAGTGGAAATGGACGCCGTATTTGCGGAAGATGTGACCTAGAGGAAGGAGGTAAATGATGAAGAGGAGGGGTCCGAGGACAGAGCCTTGGGGGACACCCGTGGAGACAGGGGAAGACTGGGAGCGGAAGGATTTAAGCTGAATGAATTGAGTGCGGTCAGAGAGATAGGAGTTGAACCAGTCTAACGGGGTACCTGAGATGCCAATGGAGGTTAGTCTGTTGAGGAGGATAGAATGACAGATGGTGTCGAAGGCAGAACTTAGATCAAGAAGAATGAGGATGGACAGAAGACCAGAGTCAGCAGCCAAGTATGTACTGGTAATGGTTAAGTTCACGTATGTGTGTGAGTGTGTTTGTATTTGTTACCTTGTAAGGTCCATTTTTCTAACAAATACTGCAATGTGAGGACCAACTGATACTTATGGGGTCCAAAGCGCGGGCTCCATAAGAAGAAGAGCCTTTTTACATTATTGGATTGTTGTGTTTACCTCATCTGTGGTCTTTGTTCTAAACAGGTCTCTTGTAAATGAGTCCTCGAGGCTCAATGAGACTAACCTGTATAAATAAAGGTTCAATGAATGGTGAATTATGGGTTAGCGTTAGGGTTAAGTACTAGTAATGGTTAGGTTTAGGGTAAGGGTCAAGGTTAGGCTATAGAAATTAATGAAAAATGAATGGAAGTCAATGCAAAGTCCCCAAAAAGATAAAAAAGATTAACTTAAGCGCACACACGTGCACACATGCATGCACACACAAATCAAAAAAACATTTGGATGATTAATGCAGTTATCTGAAGAGAGAATCTAATAAGAGTTCATGACAAATTTCATCTACGGACCTTTGGCTGTTTTATTTTATTATATCACATTTATTTGAGACCTCAAGAGGGGAATTTCCTGAAAAACTAGAGATGAAGTGAAAAATAAAACTGAATCGCCCGTCCGCACTCACTTTACCACAACAGTTGATCCGAAGCTTTACTACAACCTTTCTGTTTCTTCTCTGTTGACAATGATTCAGAGAGCAGCTTTATTTTTTAATTGAAGATTAGATTTTTATTATTATTATTATTATTTCATTTTACTGCTAACAAGGATTTTTGCTTAAAAAATTTGTAAAAAAACAACTGGCTACAGAAAAAAAATAGGTATTTGTGACAGAAATATTAAATATATATATTTATTTTTATTGTGCAAATATTATAAACCCATGAATTAAAATCTTTGCATGTCCTTTTGTGACAGGATGGTCAGTCCTTGTGTCCAGTGTGTCTTCATGGGTACTCGCTGGCTGCAGAGCTTCTGGAGCATTGTGCTGGGCGTCTTTGTGGCTCCTCTCCTCCTGAGTGCAGGGAAATGTTACCGAGGCTTCAGCGTGCACGTGGCCGAAGAATGACACGTTGACTCAAAAAAAGCACGTCTAAAGTGCATTTCCTCATGACCTGGACCCAAACACAGTTCCGCTCATGTGGACCGAGCAGATTGAGGATTTGATTTTTGATTCTTTAACATTATTTTCAAAATGAACTCTGTATTTTTTTTTATTTAGTAAAACTGATCAATATGTAACAGAAACAGTTGTTCCCTTAAATGTTTATATCATTTAAGCACCGATGCGATATCTAACAACACACCATATGAAAGCTCTTTGATGTTTTTATTAAAAATTTGTGTTTTTCCCCTCTAGAATTTTATTGTGGTGTTAGAGTTCAATTCATTTCATCAGAATAATTATAGTTTTCAAATTTTTCAAAATATTTGGAGTCACGTTTGTTTTCTTGTACTCTGAAACTGTTGTCTAGATTTTAAACCAAACATCAACGATGCATAAACACGTCTGTATTCACTTTGGAATGACCAAATCCAAAATTGTTTGCTTACCATCCCTCTTGAAGTTTAGGAGAAAGAAAAGATCCATCATGAAACTGCCCATTGAAATATCATAATTTTTATGATTAACACAACAGTGACACTTTTATTTTCCTGTCAGGCTTTTATTTTACAGTAAATACTTGTGAGAAAAATTATTTATTTAATATTTATTTGAAGTGGATATGGTTGCAGAACATATAAGCTGTTAGTGTCTTACCTGCAGCAGATAACAAGAAGGCTCTCAGTTTTTTTTTTTTTAGAATATCAGATTGAGGTGTCAAAATGAAAAATTTAAAATACAGGCAACAAGTGAAATTTTAATAATAATAATAATAAAAAAAACTTTTTCTTTCTAATTTGTTTTACACATTCGCATCGGACAGTTACGGAGAATGGGGTAGAATTTTGGTGAAAAAGTGCAACAGAGTAAAAACTAATTTTTTTAATTGAAATGTATTACAACTTTTGCTTGAACTATCTGAAGGTTTAAGGGAGGGGTGCACACACATTTTCAGCATGCGAGCTACTTTTAAAATTACCAAGTCAAAGTGATCTACCTACTATAAAAATACAAAACATATACTTATTTATACACACATTAAGCATTCTTTATTAGTACTTTGTACAATATATTATGATGTACCTTGCATAACTGTACAATATTGTGCAACTCTGTACATTTTTTTCTCACTACCGTACTCTGCTGACTTGCACTGAATGGAATCAGCCATGGACAGGACAGTAGCTGCTGATAGCCAGACTCAAGCACACTTCCAAATGATCATCAGTCATGGCGGAACGGTACTTGGACTTAATAATCTTCATGTGGGAAAAGGCTGACTCATAAATAAGTGCAGCTGGAAAATGCAGTCAATGAGGTAACACATTTTCTCATGGTGGGGCACTTTTCCTCTGGGAGTAAATTCCAGAACTGTCCATGAACCTTGGCCTTAAGCTGAATGCCAGCTTGTAGTGTCAAACTCTCATCCCCCACTCCAGAAAAGTTTAGGTGCGACAGTGTTTCTGTCCACTGAAACAACCTCAGCATCTTCCTGAAAAGGGTAGCGCATGAATGTAGCGAATGAGTCCAGTAAAACAAGACTTGAAAGCGTTTGTCAAACTCTGACGGACGGTTCTCATTCTGCTCTGTGTAGCATGCACCATCATGGCGCTGCAGCTTTGAGGAGAAATGATGTACGCTTCGTTTGAAAGAATTAACCGAGCTGATCATATCAACCAGTTTTGTCTTTTTCCTTGCAGCTCTAGGGTCATTCAAAATGTTGGTCAGACTGATTAACAATGCTAAGTCTAGCAGCCACTGATTGTTTATAAAGTCTTGAAACAACGAGTCAGCTGCTCTTTTACCATCTCTCTGTCTTGGAAGGACTTCTTGTGCTTAATGAAGTGACTCACCGGAATGATGCTTCCGTAGCTGCCTTCACTTTTGTGGTCAGCTGTCAGAAAAATGACTGTCGTCCAGATAACTAGGATTTTAGTCCATTCAACTTTTTTTCTTCTCAGCTCGCTTTTTGGAAGGAAGTCAGTCGTAGTTTTTGTGAATAGTTTGAAAATGCCCCTCCACATTTCCCGTTTTTGGAATAGCAATGGTAGACTGGCAGATGAGGCAAACACACTTTGAAGATGATGTTGTGAAAAAAGTATTCCTCCCATTCTGTATGGAAATGGTAGATTTTTTTGCTTCTTGGTCCAGCTCCAACTCATTTTATACCCTTTCTTGAGTTTAGAAGAAATAAACTGGAGACTAACTAATCAACTCAGTAGCTTGATGTTTTTTTGCGTAGTTATATCGGCATGCATGGTGACCCATGTTATCAGAAAAGGTCAGGTCTGTGATTGACTGCCCTGTGTGTCAATCAAGTGACAAATTAAATAGTAGCGCTAAAGCGCTAATCCGCTTACAGTGGACCTAAACTTTTTGTCAGCGTTTTTGTGAATTGACTAACTTTTATAATTCATAAGCGGATTTGTGCTATTTTTATTTAAAATGCAGTACCGCTAATAACTAATTATCTATCAGTAAAAACCAATAAACTTATTTACAAGCTCTTATGCTGCTTGTTTTACCTTTTTCCCCACCGTAAACAGCAGAAAGGAGGAAGGGTGTGAGGGGAAGGGGGGCAGAGCTGAGAACAGACCATGTAGGTAAATGCCTGGGGGTCCCATTTCAGCAGTGGCCCCGGCCCCGCCTCGCCCCGTGCAGTCACCTACATAACTAACATTGATCCTGCTTGTTAATGTACATTTAACATAAAAATAATTATAGTTACGATGAAAACGATCATTAAATACGCAATTAAAAAAACGGTCGATTTCTTTATCCCCCTACTAAAAATGGACTATTCCATCTTGACATCTTCCGGGTCAGTCGTGAACTCGAGGGCTAGTTCTGTGGCTAGCTGGTTGTGCTGGGTACTTGGATAAATCCGCAGACAACCCCGCTGTTTCAAGCCAAATTAACGTGGCCGGATGATTTTATTGTGTGTTTTGTGTCGACCATTCGACGGCGAGTCGTTATTTTCATGTATTTTAGTTACTTTTCATTAAATCTGTTGACTACCTATAGACGCTAACGCTGTGTCTGCCGGTAGTGCTGGGTTACTAATGGATAAATCCGTAGAGAACCCCGCTGTTTCAAGCCAAATTAACGCGGCCGGAGGAGTTTATTGAGGGTTTTGTGTCGACCATTTGACGGTGAGTCGTTATTTTTATGTATTTTAGTTACTTTTCATTAAATCTGTTGACTACCTATAGACGCTAACGCTGTGTCTGCCTGTTGGTTGTGCTGGGTTACTAATGGATAAATCCGTAGAGAACCCCGCTGTTTCAAGCCAAATTAACGTGGCCGGATGATTTTATTGTGTCTTTTGTGTCGACCATTCGACGGCGAGTCGTTAGTTTCATGTATTTGGGTTACTTTATGTATAAATGCGGTGGCGACACACCCGTGTATTTGAGATTTAAACGTGGTTTTAGGGATTAAAAGATCATTCTATTTTTTGTTAATTTCGTGGCCGAATAGAATATATGTACGTAAAGTATTAAATAAATCCTTTGATTTTTGTAATTTCATCCTTTTAGGATCATTTTTGTTACTTTTCAGTTGGCAGTGTAGTGCAAATATTGATAACGCTGCCGGCTATATATAAATATATATATATATATATATAATATATATATATATATATATATATATATATATATATATATATATATATATATATATATATATATATATATATATATATATATATATATATATATATATATATATATATATATATATATATATATATATATATATATATATATATATATATATATATATATATATATATATATATATATATATATATATATATATATATAATATAGAAATATATAAATAGCGGATTAGATTAGCTTCCCCTAATTTTCATAAGACATTTGTGCTTTTGAAATTGTGGACCTAAAAAAATTAATAAGCGTTTTAGAAATTGTGGAAGTAATTTTTTAATTAGCGGTGCCCAGCTTTGGTGAGGATGGCTGATAGGCTGACGTCTATTTTTTTAATGCCATGACTTCTACCCATACTACCTTTGCAATTGACCAGTAGATTACGATCAACATATTGGGCACCCAGTTTAGGTTTACTTTATAATGAATGTTTTACTCTTTTATTGACATCATTTAGTTTAGTCTGGCAGAAATCCATTTGGTTCTTCAAACTGAATGTGAGCTGAATACACTGTCGTGTGCAGGTTAGATACTGACTGCTCAAAAAAAAACCAAATACAAATATAATCTTAAATTTTGTATTTTCATTGTCC
This sequence comes from Garcialebias charrua, assembly GCA_038048925.1. Taxonomy (NCBI): domain Eukaryota; kingdom Metazoa; phylum Chordata; class Actinopteri; order Cyprinodontiformes; family Rivulidae; genus Garcialebias; species Garcialebias charrua. The sequence continues at coordinate 29,795 of JBBPBX010025837.1, forward strand.
ACCTTCATCAAATTATTTTCATTATTAGATTAAAAATATTAATCATGTTATAATGCCCCGAGATCACTTCTGTTCTGACTTGGCACTCTATTAATAAACCAAATTGAATTGAAAAATATATTATTATATTGGTATACACTACAGTTTACATCCTGTTAGAATGTATGGTTAAAATATATATATTATTATTATATACATTTATAGAAACTTACTGCAAAGCCATGAATATTCTAAGTTCTTTATACAAATGTATTTTGTTGCTGTGTTTGTCATGTTCTTTGCAGGTTTACAGACAGCGGTCGGGTGTTTTTGCCTTGTGCTTTCTTTGTGCATATTTTTTTATCTTTCGTAGTCTTACTTTCCGTCTTTCCTTTCGTTCTATTCTATTAAAAAAAGAAAAAAGAAAAAAAAAAAAGAATGTGGTTAAAATAAGTTTTGGACTCTTCCCATCATTTTTTTTAAATTTAAAACTTAATTTTACCATGAAAGAAATCCATTACAATTAGTAATCTCTTTTATAAGGATATCCTGGGCAAGGCATTTCCTGCACATGTATTTATAGACTTTTGTAGGGTTTGAATAATGGCCTGTTACTGTGGTGGTATGTTGTTTAATCGCTGCTGTGATGTTGAGCAAAAGAAAAGGCTCAACATCAGGAGGGATCCTCATCAAAACGAGTGAGTGAACTCATTGAAACAGGATTTTTTTTATTACTTCATGAGAAACAAGCTGGACATAAGCATATACTGCACATCACATTTATTTAACACCAACAAAAGTAGTTGTTTTTAAAAGTTTTTTCAACACAATTTGGAAAAGACAATTTTTTAAAAATGTTTGTCAAATTATACATTTTTGAAAAGACATCACATAAAATATATTTAGATTTTCACACACATCCAACCAGTGCATAAAGACAACTCAACTGAACAAACAAAATAAAAAATAAAACATCTGTCTTTTGTGTTTTTATGTTTTTATGTATTGCATATCTGTGAGTTGCAAAAGTCTCAGAAAACCTGTCAGTGCAGGGCGACCCACCAGGAGCACAAATGTGCATGTGGTGTGTAAAAATGGGCATAAAATGAGTTCCAGTTCAGTTCATCTGGTAACTCGTGCACGGTGAAACTTAGAAAACAACATCCAAGGAAGGAAAAACAGAGTCGATCAAATTAACAGTGGCGATGGACATGTGAAGGCAAGGTAGTGGGAACTAGAGGTGCTAATGGTGCTACAGCACCCTCTTGTGAGGGACAAGATATATAGGCTACGTTCAAATATGAATAAAAAAAAATGAACAAACAAATACTGTATATATATTTTTAAAATTTGTATCATGTAAGTTTACAACTCAAATTCAGTATATTTATATGACGATTTATTAAAGGGGCAAACTTAGGATTCTGTTTAGTCACATCCTTGTTTTGTCATACAGCTTTTTTTCACATTCTCATAGCACCCTCTAAGTAAGACACGTTCCCACAGCTGTGTGCGAGGCAAAAAAAAAAAAAAGGTAAATTAAACATGGTAGAAAAACAATTTTTAATGTTTCACAAAATAAAACCAGAGGAAAAGAAAAATGCACTTACAGTATATGAATTAAAAAAATGTTGCAATGCACTTTCTCTCCATAATCTGACACACTTTTCTGCAAGTCTTCTTAACAAAATGTCTGTCTTTCTTTCATCTGAAGGACATAAAAAGAGTACCATCACTTGTTTTATAGGTTTTAGGGTGCAGATTATCCATCTCACCTCCACTCATCTCACTACTTCCTCGTGTGTGAGATCTGACAGAATAAAGATGCAAATGTAACTTTTTAAGCAGTTTACTCACAACCCTCACGGCCCCCCAGTCCTATGTGGGAGATCATACAGTACCGAGCATGAGAACTCACAGCAGCACAAAACAAACAGGAAGTTTGCTTCTAAAATTGTTTAATTTCTGTTTTCTGCAGTTTGCCGGCGATCAGAACCTCTTCAGGACATGATCTTGTTAATGTATGGGAAACTGAAACTGCTTGAAATGATGTAACAGTCAGCAATGAGGGGACACAATCAATGTTGCATTTGATTTAAGAAATATATTGATCTATTTATACTATCATATAAAGTGCAACACAAGTTATAATGACTGAAAAAAAAAACAGCCCAAGGAAAACATTCAAAAAGCACAAAGAGCTTATGATAAAACAGAAAATGCAGGCT
>JBBPBX010025838.1:0-38568 GCA_038048925.1 Garcialebias charrua
GGCCCAGACTTCCCTCTCCCCAGCCACTTGGAGCAGCTCCTCTGGGGGAATCCCAAGGCGTTCCCAGGCCAGCCGAGAAACATAGTCCCTCCAGCGTGTCCTGGGTCTTCCTCTGGGTCTCCTCCCGGTGGGACATGCCCGGAACACCTCACCAGGGAGGCGTCCAGGAGGCATCCTAACCAGATGCCCGAGCCACCTCAACTGGCTCCTCTCGATGTGGAGAAGCAGCGGCTCTACTCAGAGTCCCTCCCGGATGACTGAGCTTCTCACCCTATCTCTAAGGGAGAGTCCAGCCACCCTGCGGAGAAAACTCATTTCAGCCGCTTGTATCCGAGATCTTGTTCTTTCGGTCATAACCCAAAGCTCATGACCATAGATGAGGGTGGGAACGTAGATTATTATTATCATTCGTGTTTAAAAACATAATTGGAGTGCTTTGTTTACATTCACGGATTAAATGTTTAGAAATATAATTAGCCAGCTTTTTTTTTTTTCATAGTCAGGGAACGTTAGTATTATTAGTTATTATTATTATTCATGTTTAGAAATATAATTAGTGTGTTTTGTTTACATTCACTGATTTAATGTTTAGAATTATAATTAGTGTGTATTGTTTACGTTCACGGATTTAATGTTTAGAATTATAATTAGTGTGTTTTATTTACATTTAGGGATTTAATGTTTTGAATTATATTGTATGCTGTGGTTCGCATTTGGGGAATGTTATTATTATTAGTTATTATTATTATCAATCACTGTTTTTTTAAAGAGTTCTTGCTCTTCCAGATTAGTGCCTATTACATATTTTAAATCTTCTTTTCATTTAGCTAGTTCTGTGGGAGTCACCTGGTACAGGTTGTGATGTGGTGCCATTTGACCGTAAGGACAAGTTTTCTAGTGACTCCTGTTGGAGTCTGCACAGTCCCTTCATTTGGGGAAGGGCCAAGTGCAAGTAAGGGGGGTGGGGGGGGGATTTTTTTTTCTCCTGGGGTGGGGGCGGGGATTGGGAAGGATGGCAATATTTTACAACCCTTATTATGAAAAACAGGTCACATGTCTGTTGATTTGAAAGCTTCCTCAACATCATCTGCTGTCAGATTCCTAAGCTGGAATGTTAAAGGTCTTAACAATCCGGTGAAACGGTCTAAAATATATTCTCATATGAAACGCCTGAACCCAGACGTAATATTCCTACAGGAAACACATTTGCAAAATTCAAATCAGGTCAGGCTTAAATATCCATGGATTGGGGAGATTTACCATTCGAGCTTCAACTCAAAAGCCAGAGGAGTTGCCATACTATTTAATAAGAATATTCATTTTACAGCATCAAAAATAATGAAGGATACAAATGGCAGATTTCTTATAATTGCGGGCTCTCTGTTCCATACCCCCATTTTATTAGTGAACATTTATGCACCAAACTTTGATAACCCAGACTTTATAAAGGGCGGCCGTGGTGTAGTGGTAATGGCAGTCGACCCCTGATCGGAAGGTTGGAGGTTCGAATCCCGCATCCGCCCACCATGTGTCGTTGTGTCCCTGGGCAAGACACTTAACCCCGAGTTGCTCCCGGTAGGTCTGGATGGCGCCTTGCAAGGCAGGCTACCACTACCGGTGTATGAATGTCTGAATGAATGGGTGGATGGTTGGTATTGTAAAGCGCTTTGGGGCTCCTCACAGGGGGTTGGAAAGTGCTATATAAATAAGCTCCATTTACCATTTACCATAAATAATTTAGTTAGCACACTTCCATATCTTGACACTCATCTGTTAATTTTAGCTGGGGACCTGAATTGTGTTATGAACACATCATTAGATCGCTCTTCGTCTCGGCCCTGTACACAGTCTAATATGTCTAAATCTATTTTGGATTTTGTGTCCCAAAATGGATATGTAGATCCATGGAGGGCACAGAATCCACTAACAAGGACCTATTCTTTTTACTCGCAGGTGCACCAATCCTATTCCCGTATAGATTATTTTTTTGTTGACAGCTCTTTAATGCAGAGAGTCACTTCTTCTGAATACTATCCGATTGTTATCTCAGACCATTCTCCTCTAAGCATTGATATAAACTTTATAAATAAACCCCGTTCTAGTCCTCGTTGGAGATTTAATAGTCTCCTGTTATCAGATGAGCCATTTAATAAATTCATCTTATCAGCAATTGACGATTTCCTAATGTTCAATAAGAGCGATACAATTTCTCCCTCACTATTATGGGAAACATTAAAAGCCTATATTCGTGGTCAGATTATTTCTTTTTCAGCTAATGTCAATAAAAATCTACGCACTAAGATATCAGAAATATCAACAAAAATTCAGAATATTGACAGGCAAAATGCCGTTAATCCGTCACACGATTTGCTGAAACAGCGACAGGATCTTCAAATGGAACTTGATCTTTTAACAACATCTGATGCGGAGCGTCTCTTAATCCGATCTCGAGCCACTTATTATGAGCATGGGGAAAAACCAAGTAGACTTTTGGCACATCAACTGAAACGAAAGGCTAGCTCTCACACAATATCGCAAATCAAGGATCGATCGGGCAACCTTGTCTCAGACCCTGTCTCCATTAGTGACACCTTTAAAAAATTCTACTGCGATCTGTATAAATCTGAACTACAAGCAGACTCAAACGAGCTACTCGCCTTTCTTCAGAATATTGACATTCCTAGGATAGACAAATTGATTTCTGACCAACTTGAGGCTCCCATTAAATTAGAAGAAATATTAGAGTCAATTAAGAATATGCAAAGTGGTAAAACACCTGGCTCGGATGGTTTCTCTGCCGAATTTTTCAAAAAATTTAAAGATAAGATAGCCCCTCTTCTTCTCGAGGTTTATAATGAGTCATTCGGGCGTGGCCTGCTACCTCCCACCTTGACTCAAGCTTCAATCTCTCTCCTGTTAAAGAAGGATAAAGATCCTACTGCTTGCGAGTCTTATAGACCCCTTTCACTCTTGAATGTGGATTTTAAGATTTTGTCCAAAATACTCGCAACTCGGCTTGAGACAGTTCTCCCTCTGATTATCTCACAAGAACAGAATGGATTCATCAAAGGTCGCCAGTTGTTTTTTAATACCCGTACAATATTGAACACAATTTTTTCAACTCATTCCCCCAAGTCTCCTGAAGTGATCATTTCTCTTGACGCCGAGAAAGCTTTTGATCGAGTAGAATGGGAGTATCTCTTTGCCGCTCTTAATAGGTTTGGTTTTGGAGAGAGGTTTGTGTCCTGGATCAAACTACTTTATACATCTCCTCAAGCATGTATTCTTACTAATTCCATCCAATCGGATTATTTTTCGGTGGGGCGTGGTACTAGACAGGGTTGCCCTCTTTCCCCCCTCTTGTTTGCGTTAGCCATTGAGCCTCTTTCTGTTGCCCTAAGATCCCTTTCTTCTTTTCACGGAATCATCCGCTCTGGCGTCGAGCTTAAACTGTCCTTATATGCAGATGACCTTCTCCTGTATGTTTCTGACCCATTATGTAGTCTTCCCCCAATTTTAAATACTCTGGAAAAATTTGGATCGTATTCCGGCTATAAAATTAATTCACTTAAAACCGAATGCTACCCAGTGAATTCATTAGCTTTAAAGCTTAAGCCTTCTGATATCCCTTTTAGGCTCAGTCCCTCGGGGTTTAGGTATTTGGGAATTAATATTGCACGTACTCTGCCCTCAATGTTTTCTCAGAATTATACCCCACTAGTCTCCCAAATTGCATCAGACCTTCAGAGGTGGAACTCTCTCCCTCTTTCACTAATTGGCAGGATTAATATTATCAAAATGAATGTGCTACCTAGACTTCTGTTTTTATATCAAAACATCCCTCTGTTTTTGCCCAAACAGTTCTTCAGGTCCCTGGATCAGATGGTCTCTTCCTTTTTGTGGAATGGAAAGGCCCCCAGAATGAGACTTTCTTTATTACAACAGTTCACCACAAATGGTGGTCTTTCTCTACCTAATTTTACAATGTATTACTGGTCCTCACATATCCATAAACTGAATTATTGGTTAAATTCACCTGATCTGATTTGGTGTAAACTTGAAGTTCAATCGATTTCTGCATCTTTTTCACCTGCCTCAATTATTTATTCATCATTACCAATTAAACTATCCTCTGTTACTACAAATCCTATAGTGCTTTCCACACTCAGGATCTGGTCACAATTTAGGTCCCACTTTAAATTTGTATTACCATCTAATAAAATGCCGTTATTAAAGAATCACATTTTCTCTCCAGCATCTACTAATGCTGCCTATAGAATTTGGCATGAGAGAGGTATTAGAACAATGGCCCTCATGCACGAAAATGTTCTTATTCTAATCCTAAATTCCTCCTACTTTTGTTCGTACGAAGCGTTCGTACGAACATGCCACGTCAGAACCAACAAACTCTTCTATCCACAGGAAAAGCGTGTAAACGGGCTGCTGAAAGGTGATGAATTCCACCTGTTCTACTCACCTGCGCGTGCTCGCGTGAATGTAATTTACATAATTTCCACCCCTCAAAACACCATATAAGGCCACGCTTCCTGCCTTCTGACAGCAGGAAGTGTCCATTCATTCAAACACATGAAGTAAAATGAGGAACTTCACGCGTTCGGAGATCTGCTCTCAGTCGCGCTGTGGCTACCCCCCCCCCCCCCCTGCAGGTGTCGGATGGTCAAATATCTTTAATGTTAGTGTAAAGTTTGTAAACAACTGTGTAGTTTCACTTATTCAGAAGAGCTGTGGCGCACCGCTGCCCCCCACCCCCCCGCAAGTGTCGGATGGTCAAATATCTCTAATTTCAGTGTACTGTGTTACATTATAGTTTCACTTATTCAGAAGAGCTGTGGCGCACCGCTACCCCCCCACCCCCCGCAAGTGTCGGATGGTCAAATATCTCTAATTTTAGTGTACTGTGTTACATTATAGTTTCACTTATTCAGAAGAGCTGTGGCGCACCGCTACCCCCCCACCCCCCGCAAGTGTCGGATGTGTTTTTCAACAGAAGCATTTTAAAATGTCTCTAAACTACAGTTAACTTCATATTAATATTGTAGTGCATGCTGTGTGTCCCGTGGGTCGTACAGTATCAGAAATCAAGAATAAATGGTTTGATCTGAAAATGGCTTCAAACAAACGTCTCGCCGCAGCACGACAGGTGGACAGTCTGCGAGATGGAGCAGACTGACAGCAAGACGCGCGATGATCCACACTCAGAACACAGATGACAGTGCGCCCGCAGTCAACAGGCAGCTTAAATAAAAAATGACATGAAACGAATGAATAAGCCGGCTTCGCTTTGTTCTCCCCTCTCTCTGCGGTGCTGGGTGTGTGTGTGTGTGTGCGTGTGTGTGTGTCTGCTCGACAGTCGCGCGGCGTGGGGGGGGGCATGCCGACACTGGCGCGGGGGGACCCCGTGCCCACTGTTGGCACGGGGTGGGGGGGCGTGTGCCACACCACGCGCGGGGGCGCACGGTGGTCGAGTGGGGCGCGGGGGGGGGGTTTGAAGCCGCTTTCTTTTAATTTAACAAATTTGTGTCGTTGCATTTAATTCTTTTTAAACTCAGAATATTTTCTAAATAACGAAATATAAGTGATTAGTGATGGAAATCCATCTGGATAACGGCGGACCGACTGCTCGTAAAATATACGACAGGTCCAGACCACACGTACATTTTGTTCGTATCTGAAAAAAATCTTAGGATACGAAAACATTGTTGGATGCCACAAATGATCCTTAATCACTCGTACGCACAGGATAAGCACATATCTGTGCGTACGAACGGTTTGTGCATGAGGCCCAATGAGAGACCTTTACGAAGATGGTTTGTTTCTTAGTTTTTCAGAATTGTCTTCTAAATTTAATCTACCCACTTAGAATTTGTTTCTTTATTTCTAAATTAGACATTGCGTTTCATCACGGTTTCCAAATTTTCCAACTTTGCCTACTGACCCACCATGGGTAGAATTCCTAGTGTTGAAGCCTAATCTGAAATCTCCTCTTTCTATTATTTATGGAAAACTTATGGCAATTGAGGCAGACTCATCAGGTAAAACCAGAACTGCATGGGAACGGGAATTGGGTGTTGAACTGTCAGAGTCATGGTGGGATAAAGTTTTTCTCAGCATACGCCAAAGTACACCATGTGCCAGACTACAATTAATACAGTTTAAAGTAATAGAGTACATTTTTCAAAATCCCATCTATCAAAAATTTTCCCTTCAATTCCAGACCAGTGTGATAGATGTCAGGCTTCACCTTGCAACTTAAGTCATATGTTTTTCTTCTATCCAAACTTACAAGGGTTTTGGAAATATTTCTTCTCCATACTCTCAGGAGTTTTTAAGATCCAGATTCAGAGTGATCCACTTATTGCCATTTTTGGAGTTCCAGGGACCACACTTAACCTATCCCGCCAGCAGGGGGAGGTCCTGGCCTTTTGTTCTCTCCTTGCCAGGCGTTGTATTTTGCTCGCCTGGAAATCTCCCACACCTCCATCCACATCACAATGGCTTAATACCATAAGATCATTCTTGAAAATAGAAAAAATTTCATTAACAGTGGAAGGTAGTTCAGAAAAATTTACTTATAAATGGGCACCCTTTGTGTCATATGTAAAATCTTTGGGTAACACTTTATAATAACTACACACTATTAAGCCTTATTTAAGCATTAACAAACATTTAATTAACAATGAAAACATCATTAATTAAGGATGATTCACACTTAATACACTATTAATTAACACACTTGTTAACGCTTTATACATAAAGAATAATGAGTTCCAAAACCTACGTACTCAATGTTTATTCATGCTTAATAACTCATGAATTAACTATGCTATCTATATTTGTAAATGCACAAATTAATGTGCTTTCACCACATGTATTAAATGCGTACTAATTGTTAAATAATGTTTGAATTCACTATCTATTAATCCTGCAATGCATCATTAATTAAGGCAGTTGCTAGTAGTTACTTAAGTGTATTTGTGAACCATTCTAAAGTGAAGACTATTCATGCTTTATTAAGGCTTTGTTAATGTTTCATAAATCCTAAATAGCCACAAGTTATTTTTCCCTTGTGGAAATCAGACAAAATGAATTCACTATCTATTAATCCTGCAATGCATCATTAACTAAGGCAGTTGCTAGTAGTTACTTAAGTGTATTTGTGAACCATTCTAAAGTGAAGACTATTCATGCTTTATTAAGGCTTTGTTAATGTTTCATAAATCCTAAATAGCCACAAGTTATTTTTCCCTTGTGGAAATCAGACAAAAATCAAAGCAGGAGACGTGGAATACCAAAAACAGGTTTGTATTGACATTTTGTAAAAGTCAATAAAACATACATCTGTCAGTTCCAGTAATGCATATGAAAATCTGTATAAAATGTTTACCCAACAATCATGAAACACTCAACCAGGTCACTAAAATGGCAAAAACTGTGTCAAAGAAAAGAAAAGTAGTGCAAAACATTTTTGGCACAAATCAAATGACATCCTGGTGTAGCGTGTGAAGAAGGAGAAACAAACTGATCTGCAAGCAGTTGCCTTTAATCCTTCGAGCGTCAAAACCAGTTACAGAATGAATGAATGAACACACGAACACTTCTTCTTCATCACCTGGTAAAACCTGGGGAGCACCTCGCTGGCTCCTCCTACTGGGTGAGAGAGAGATGAGGCCACATGCCTCCCAACACACCACACAGCCCCCCCCCCGAACACCCAGAAGGGCAAATACAAAACATCAGTCTCTCACAGGAGCCCTAATCAACCTGCCAAACCGACTGCGTCGACTCGGGGGCGGAGAAACGGCTGGCATCCGTGCAGGAACAACATTTTGTGCCACAGGGGAAGGAACACAGTTGGGGGGAGAAAACGGAAGATGGGGTCGAGCAGGAGGGCGGCCGCGTCTAGGAACCTGAGCCGGCAACACCTCATCATCAGCCAACACATAGGCTGGCTTCAGGCGGTCCACTGTAACCAGCTCTCTACGCCCACCCATGTCTAAAACAAAACTTTTCGCGCCTCTTTCGAGCACTCGAAACGGCCCGTCATACGGAGGCTGGAGGGGCGAACGGTGGGCGTCACGTCGCACAAAAACGAAACGGGCAGACTGGAGTGCAGTGGGCACAAACGCCTGCGGGAAACAATGGTGCACAGGACCCGGAACCAAAAGACCGCTCTGCGAATAGGGGTCCACCGCTTCGGGGAACCGTGGAGCGGCAGCGTCTAACAAAAACTCCCCTGGGATTCGTACAGGCTGACCAAAAACCAACTCGGCTGATGAAGCGTTGAGGTCCTCCTTAGGAGCTGATCGCAACCCAAGCAGCACCCATGGCAAACGCTCCACCCAGCCAACGTCTGTTAGCGCAGCGCGTAACGCCGCCTTAAGAGACCGATGGAAACGTTCAACCAACCCGTTAGCCTGAGGGTGGTAGGCGGTAGTGCGATGCACCTGCACCCCCAAGGAGCGCGCCATCTCGGACCAGAGCCCTGAAATAAACTGGGGACCTCTGTCTGAAGTGATGTCCGAGGGCACACCAAAACGGGCAACCCAAGTGGAGAGGAACGCACCAGCCACGTCGGAGGTAGTTGTGGAAGAAAGAGGAACGACCTCCGGCCACCTGGTTGTGCGGTCGACCACTGTAAGCAGGTGTGTGAAACCCCGTGATGGGGGCAGGGGACCAACTAAGTCCACATGCACGTGGTCAAAACGCCTGGCTGGAATGGGAAATGGTTCCAGTGGTGCCTTAGTGTGCCGGTGCACCTTGGCACGCTGACAAGCCACGCAAGCCGCTGCCCAACTCCTCACCTCTCTGCGTAAACCAGGCCACACAAAACGTGCGCTGACTAGTTTCACAGACGCGCGCACACCTGGGTGCGAGAGAGAGTGAACAGAGTCAAAAATGCGGCGGCGCCAACCTGATGGAACCACTGGGCGTGTCCGGCCTGTGGAAACGTCACACAGGATCAAAGGACCGCCCTCTCCCAATTTGACCTCCTCTAGCTTAAGCCCTGAAACGCCGGCACGAAGGGCAGTTATATCAGCGTCTCCCGGTTGGTCAGCGGCCATGGCAGAAAAATCTACCCCGAGGAGTACAGGACAAACGAGCACCCGTGACAGACAGTCTGCCACTGAGTTGGATTTTCCAGCCACATGGCGGACGTCCGTTGTAAACTCTGAAATGGCCGCCAAGTGCCGTTGCTGACGTGCTGACCAGGGCTCCGAAACTTTAGACATTGCAAACGTGAGTGGTTTGTGGTCCACATAAGCCGTAAATGAACGACCCTCCAGCAAAAAACGAAAGTGCCGTGTAGCTAAGAATAGCGCCAACAACTCGCGGTCAAAAACGCTGTACTTGCGCTCGCAGTCCCGCAATTTACGGCTGAAAAATGCCAACGGCTGCCATGCGTCGCCAACGCGTTGCTCTACAACGCCCCCCACAGCTATATCCGAAGCATCAGTTGTCAACGCAATCGGGGCCTCTGAATCTGGATGGGCTAGGAGTGCCGCACTAGCTAACGCGGACTTAGCACCATCAAAAGCAGTGATCCGGTCTGGGGTCCAAACCACTGTGTCAGTCGCCTTCCTCGAGCGCAGGGCCTCGTAGAGAGGCTGCAGGAGATGGGCTGCATTGGGAATGAACCTGTTGTAAAAGTTCACCATGCCTAAAAACTCCTGCAACTTTTTAACCACCAGAGGACGTGGGAACTCTGCCACCGCCTGCACCTTGGCAGGCAATGGAACTGCACCCTGCGCGGAAATTCGATGACCTAAAAAATCGATCACCGGTAAACCAAACTGGCACTTAACCGGATTAATGATCAAGCCATGTGCATCCAAGCGCTGAAAAATTTCTTTCAGGTGCAACAAGTGCTCCTCGGTTGACGAGCTGGCCACCAAAATGTCGTCCAGATAGACAAACACAAAATCGAGGCCACGTAACACGGAGTCCATCAGCCTTTGAAAAGTCTGTGCTGCCCCCTTTAGTCCAAACGGCATGCGGAGGAACTCAAAAAGCCCAAAGGGGGTGATTACTGCAGTTTTAGGTACATCGCTGGACTGCACTGGGACTTGATGGTAGCCGCGCACCAGATCCACCTTAGAAAAAATGGAAGCACCCGACAACCGAACAGAAAAGTCCTGAATGTGCGGAATGGGGTAGCGATCAGGCGTCGTCACGTTATTTAAACGGCGAAAATCGCCACATGGGCGCCACGACCCGTCTGCTTTTGGTACCATGTGAAGGGGGGAGGCCCACGGGCTGTTAGAGCGTCTAACAATACCCAACCTCTCCATGGTACCAAACTCCTCTTTAGCGATGGCCAGTTTAACAGCGTCGAGGCGGCGTGCACGTGCGAAAACGGGCGGCCCCGTGGTAGGGATGAAATGCTCGACCCCGTGTTTAGTTTCTGAAGAGGAAAAAGCAGGTGTAGTTAAAGAGGGGAATTCTGCCAACAAACCTTGAAAAACATCTCCTGAAACTAAAACATTAGCATGAGTTAGCGGCCCAGCCCCCCCAGATACACATGGGAAAGTTGCAAAAGTTACAGCGTCAATAAGTCTGCGGTTAGCAACATCTACTAACAGTCCATGAGCACATAAAAAATCTGCACCGATAATAGGAACAGTCACTGAGGCAACAACAAAGTCCCACTCGAACTCACGACCATGGAAAGAAACTGTTGCCCGTCTAGTGCCAAAAGTTCCAATGGGAGAACCGTTAGCAGCAGTTAGCAGTGGGCCACTGCCTCGGCTTGCTAATTCAGGTCCAACAGGGTGGACTAAACTCTTCTGGGAGCCAGAGTCAACCAGAAAACGACGTCCTGACAGGGAGTCTGTGACAAAGAGCAGCTCACCTCGCTCGCCAGCGCCCACAGCTGCTACTGAGCGCCGGCTTCCTCGTTTCCCGACACCCATGCACATGGTGGGATGCAGCGCTTAGCTTTGTTTGCGAACCTCCGGTGGTAGAAACACAAAGAGCTCCCCCGCCGAGTTCGCGCGCCAACAGCTGAAACCGCCGCTGGCTCCTCCATCTCCACCGTCTGCTCCGGCTCCACCGATGTACTCTGCACCGTGAACCGTCTGGTCGCCAGCAGGACCCGGTCCGCCTCCTCCGCCAAACCCCGGTAATCACCGGTAGATAAACAAGGGGAGTTGGCCAAAGTAGCCCTCACTTGCGACGGAAGCTGGCGCAGGAAAATGTGAGGGAAAAGGAAACCCCCGTCGTCTGAACCAAGTAGCGACAGCATTTTGTCCATCATGTTCACAGCCGTGCCGTCACCCAAACCCGGCAGCGATAGCAGTTTATCAGCCCTCTCAGTTGAAGTCAAAGTGTACCTTCGAAGCAGAAACTCTTTGAGGGCGCCATATTTGCCCACGTGTGGCGGGTCGCGCAGCAGCGGCATGGCTTTGCGGGTTGACTGCATATCCAGAGCCGACACGACCAAGAAGTACCTGGTTTCATCTGCGTTCACGCCTCGGAGGCGAAAGAGTGCCTCGATGTGCTGGAACCACGAAACCGGGTCACTCTGCCAGAACTCCGGGAGCTTAACACTCGCTGCGGGAGCAAAGTCGGCTGGGTTCGGCTGCAACAGCTGGGCAGACGTCGCGGCGGCGGGGTCCGAAGAAGAAACAACATCCTCGTTTGGTTCTGACATATTTCACGTCAGGTCACCAACTGTAGCGTGTGAAGAAGGAGAAACAAACTGATCTGCAAGCAGTTGCCTTTAATCCTTCGAGCGTCAAAACCAGTTACAGAATGAATGAATGAACACACGAACACTTCTTCTTCATCACCTGGTAAAACCTGGGGAGCACCTCGCTGGCTCCTCCTACTGGGTGAGAGAGAGATGAGGCCACATGCCTCCCAACACACCACAATCCTTCAAATAACATAATTCGCCGCCCGTCGGGTCCGTGTCTACGGTTGGGCCTCGTTAGCATTTTCGCCCCCCGTTAGCTCGGTGTCGTCCCTCCAAAAAGGCTGCCCAGCTGTTTATCCGCGTTTTAACATGTTACATCGGTGTCCATCAAACATCTGAGGCTGCCAGGCACACATGGATGCGAGCTCCCGGCCCCAGCAGGCGTCTCGGACCGCCACCAGTCGGGTCCGTTAGCATTAGCATGTTAGCTCGTGGTCCCTCCACTAAATCTTGCTGTCTGCTGCTTCACGCGTTCCACAGCGTCTTTGTCCTTGGTCTATCTGTCCCTACGCAAAACCGCCGTTCAGCTGCAGCGCATGTGTCCGCGCGGAGCAACCTCTGAACCAACAAGGTTTGGCTGTCGAAGCCGGAGCTAACCGAAGCTAAGAAACATAGCGACCGGAAACTGTCGGAAACTACCGGAAACTGCGTAATTCGGCTTAAAAATAACAATAAAAAATAATTGTAATAATAATACTTTATTTATATACCCAGTTAAAACAACCACAGCTGCAACAAAGCTGAAATAAAGAACATTTAAACCTAAATTATTTTTTAAAATTATTATTATTTTTTATTTATTTAATTTTTGTCTGATTTCCACAAGGGAAAAATAACTTGTGGCTAAACAATACTTTATTTATAAAGCTTTATTTCAGCTTTGTTGCAGCTGTATGTGATATGTGTATGCTGTATGTGTGCAGCTTGCATGTGCCTGGCAGCCTCAGATGTTTGATGGACACCGATGTAACATGTTAAAACGCGGATAAACAGCTGGGCAGCCTTTTTGGAGGGACGACACCGAGCTAACGGGGGGCTAAAATGCTAACGAGGCCCAACCGTAGACACGGACCCGACGGGCGGCGAATTATGTTATTTGAAGGATGTCATTTGATTTGTGCCAAAAATGTTTTGCACTACTTTTCTTTTCTTTGACACAGTTTTTGCCATTTTAGTGACCTGGTTGAGTGTTTCATGATTGTTGGGTAAACATTTTATACAGATTTTCATATGCATTACTGGAACTGACAGATGTATGTTTTATTGACTTTTACAAAATGTCAATACAAACCTGTTTTTGGTATTCCACGTCTCCTGCTTTGATTTTTGTCTGATTTCCACAAGGGAAAAATAACTTGTGGCTATTTAGGATTTATGAAACATTAACAAAGCCTTAATAAAGCATGAATAGTCTTCACTTTAGAATGGTTCACAAATACACTTAAGTAACTACTAGCAACTGCCTTAGTTAATGATGCATTGCAGGATTAATAGATAGTGAATTCATTTTGTCTGATTTCCACAAGGGAAAAATAACTTGTGGCTATTTAGGATTTATGAAACATTAACAAAGCCTTAATAAAGCATGAATAGTCTTCACTTTAGAATGGTTCACAAATACACTTAAGTAACTACTAGCAACTGCCTTAATTAATGATGCATTGCAGGATTAATAGATAGTGAATTCAAACATTATTTAACAATTAGTACGCATTTAATACATGTGGTGAAAGCACATTAATTTGTGCATTTACAAATATAGATAGCATAGTTAATTCATGAGTTATTAAGCATGAATAAACATTGAGTACGTAGGTTTTGGAACTCATTATTCTTTATGTATAAAGCGTTAACAAGTGTGTTAATTAATAGTGTATTAAGTGTGAATCATCCTTAATTAATGATGTTTTCATTGTTAATTAAATGTTTGTTAATGCTTAAATAAGGCTTAATAGTGTGTAGTTATTATAAAGTGTTACCCTGTTTTGAACTGTTGCCATGAAAGAATAGGTTTCACCTTTGCCAATTTCCTAAATGATAAAAACCAGACTTTACTGTGGCCCTTATTTGACTCTCCAGCTTAAAATCACTGTCCATCTTAAAACCAAGGTTTGTAATTGTAGGTTTTACATACATTGTCAGGGGGTCTAAGTCAACTGGAGGGCTCGAACAAGCCCCACTAGGTCCAAAAACAAGTACCTCAGTCTTTTTTTCATTAAAGTGCAGAAAGTTTAGGGCCATCCAAGCTTTAAGATCCTCAAGACACGATAAAAGAGGTTTAATGGACCAGGCATCAACTCGCCTCAAAGGCACATAGATTTGGCAATCATCAGCGTAGCAATGAAAGGAGATGCCATGTTTTCTAAAAATCGATCCTAGAGGAAGCAGATATAAAGAAAAAAGCAAAGGCCCTAAAATTGATCCCTGAGGTACGCCACATGACAAAGGAGCAGAAAATGATTCAAACCCAGCAATTTTTACAGAAAATGTTCTGTCAGCCAAATAGGACCCCAACCACTTTAGAGCAGTCCCACCCACGCCTACTTGGTGCTGTAGACGTGACAATAAAATGCTATGGTCCACTGTGTCAAATGCAGCAGTTAAATCCAGCAACACAAGGATCACATGATCGCCCGAGTCACATGCCAGGAGGATGTCATTAAAAACTCTCAACAGAGCTGACTCTGTGCTATGGAGTTTTAAATCCAGACTGGAACACATCCATGATGTTATGTTCATCCAAGAAGGATTTTAACTGTGAATAAACAATTTTCTCCAGGATTTTTGACTGGAGGGGAAGCTTAGAGATGGGCCTAAAATTCCCCAACACATTGGGATCAACACAGTGGCGGTTCTAGACCAGTTGTACTGGTGGGGCCTAGCTGGGGCCAGAGGTTTTGTCAGAGGGGCACGTTCATCTCGGAGAAAAAGACAGATTCGAAGTCTTACTTGACTCTTGTTTTTTTAAGCAGTGATTAACCATTGTAACCAAAGAAAATAGTTTAAAAAATCAAATGAGAAAAATATAAAACATTTTACACAGCATTTGTATTGACTGAATAAAATATATTAATAAGCAAATAAAATGATAATGAAATAACTGTTAGGTGAAGTCTTAGTTCAGTTTCTTAGTCCAAAATTATATAACAACATTGGCTGCCCTACTATCACAGCAACTGTATTCTGTGATTTTGATGATTTCTGGCAAACCGATCAACAAATGAATCAAGATTCAGATTTTGTGTTAGCAGGATTTAATTGTAACTAAGAAATTTATCGAACATTAATAAAACTTAACTCAAGTTGCCTTTTTGGACATGCATGAATATATTTGTATTAATGCTGGGAAAGTTAAAGCGTTAACTCATGAGATTAATGTAAAATGATTAATCAGTTAATATTATAAAAATGAAGATTAATCTCACTTTCAGTCTAGTGGGGGCAGTAATGCACTTAAAGTCGTTTGCCAACCGCCAGCAGAAGAAGAGAGCAGCTCGCCTCCCGTGCAACAGCCTATATGCCACGGGTTTCCGTTCCAGCACCTCCGCAGTCATTACACAGTCGGCGCACTTCCGGTTAGCGGGAAAGACACGAACATAAATGACTAAATACAATTAATAAAACATCAGCATACACACCAATAACAACTCTATACACATATAAAACCATATAAAATTATGGCGACGTTCCCCCTACGGATAGCCGCGATAAATGTTCGCCGAAACCCCTCCGCGGAACAGCTGTTCCCACCGGTGGGCGGACACAACGGTACTCACGTGTAGTGCCGGTAGCGCGCGGCCGCTTCCCGTTTCGGCTCGTTGTTATGGTAGGCTACTAGGAGCTAACGCTGACAACAGCGGAGGTGGATGGGAACCGGAAGTGGCGGGTAGGTGTTGCATTTTTCCGGAAGTACGTCACGCCCCCCCGTGGCATATAGGCTACTGAGTTTACAATAAATGTGACTGTAAATATGTTACACAAGTGGACTTTAGGTTCATTTGAAATGCAGAAAAAAAGTTTAGCGCTGTCATCTGAAAATGTTAACAAGTTAGTCTGCCTAAGTGACTGGTTGAAGGTTGAGTACGTTACGATAAATGTGACTGTAAATATGTTACACAAGTGGACTTTAGGTTCAATTGAAATGCAGAAAAAATGTTTTTCTATATATGTATATTGTGGGCTTACTCTATTGTTTACATGTTATAAATTGTTTGAAACATTACTTCTTTAAACCTTGCAGAGTATGAAAAACAGGTTTGAGACAATAAAACGTTTTCTTCAACATTTTATTGAACACCGTCATACTTACATTTCAAGCATACAAAGTTACCGGTAAGCATTGTGATTAATCTGATTAATCTGATTAATCACAGTCCCCAGAGTGTGATTAATCAGATTAAAATTTTTAATCTTTTCCCAGCACTAATTTGTATACACTGTACTTGTCTGTAGTAGAGAGAACATTAATCTTCTCTTGGCGGTGCAAATTCTGCTAACACAAAACGTGTAACTACTTAAAACGTTTAAGTAGTTACTTTCACTCAGTCTCTTTTTCATCACATGCTTCCAAAAGTCAACAATTATGTTTGTATTCTGCATCTGTCTGTTAGCAAAGTATCTTATGAACAACTGAATAGATTTTGATTACCGTAAACTTTCAAGAAATAATCACTGAAAGGCTCTCTACGACTGGTTGACTTTTAAAGTACTGTACATCCAATTCAAGATGGCTGCCACAGCTAACTGAACACAAAATTAATACAACTCAGTCAATTTGACAAAAATTTGAGATTAAAATTTGGTGTGGTAGTAGCTGAGACTCATTCCCAAAGCATTAGCAAAGGACTTTTAGAATGCATGAGATCTTTCTTTAAAATTATAACGTTATTTATTTAGAATCAATGGTGTTGGTCTGTTAGCAAAATATCTCATGACCCTCTGGACAGATTTTGAAAAATCTTTCAAGAAATAATAAACGGATGTTTCTTTACTGCTGATTAACTTTTGGGTACAATTGAATTGAAGATGGCTGCAGCAGGCAATTGAAATAAGCCAATTCAAAAATGGTTATAATTCAGTTAATTTTACAGATATGGAGTTAAGTGATTGTTTGTTTAAAGTTATTTTATATATTCGATATAAGATTTTTTTCTTCTTTCTGCACTCTTTTCATTCAATGTTTTATTTTTGATGAATTTGTTTTATTTTGTCTCTTTTAAATGAATGAATAAATTAATTAAATTAAATATTAAATGGCTTTACATCTGCTAAGTTCTTGGCATAAACCAACACAGACATGTTCCTGTTTTTAGTGTTTTACATCCACAATATTCCTGAAGGTGGCACTGTATTTGCGATTATGGGACTTACTTCCGTTTGACCCCGGAAGTAGAATTTCTGCATTGGCTCCTCGTTGTTTACTTGTTTATCTGTGCGCGTCGTTGAAGTTCTGTTAAAGTTCTGTTTTCTGTTATTTTGAGCTAATATTGTCACGAAGATGTCTTGTGGAGCTCTGGTACCTGTTGCGCTGTTCGTGGCTGTAAGAATAATCAGACGAAGCTGAATTAGTGGCTGCAACTAGTGTGTGTTGAACAGGCTCCGAAAACAAAAACCTGCATCCTTCTTTGTGGCTGGGCTACGAGAAACCACCTGAAAAAAAGACTCTGTATCCTCCAGAGGATCGAGAACACCAGGTATGATTTGAGACAGCTTTTAGTGTTATGATTTTATGTAGTCAGTGATTAAATGATACTAATATTTTCGTGCATAACTGGCAAATAAACACACGCACCTATATACTGTATGTACTGTATGCTGTCTGTGTATATTTATTTATACTGTATATATAATATAGGTGTGTGTTGTGTTTATTTATATATATGTAGGGATATCGCAGCGGTCAGTTTTGCTGACCGTACAATATTCCAGATGATAGATTGATCGATCAGGTTTTCACCTGACAAACTTATCATCAATATTCACGAGTTCTCTCTTTTTAGATTAATACCTATAATTCTGTGCCTTGGAGGTGAGAATGTAAAGACATGAAACGTCAATTTATGAACTGAATCATTTAATTAACAAATCATTAAATTACACCACACATCTGTACATGTTTGGATCGATCGAATTTCCTATAACTAACTATCGACAGATTTAAATTTTGAACAACAGACAAGTAAAAGATGACATTACTTCTTCTGCAGGTACTCTTAACTTAGTTTGTTGCTGACAACAGATATAAAGTTTAAAGGGAAGTTTTTAGCATAAGAAGGAGGAAAGGTGGAAAAGAAGGGGTGAACTATCTTGAATGTTTATAACCAGAACATGACACGTTCCCCGTGCGATCTCCAGCTGGACGTACCGTATGTCCGGTGTGTAAACAATCAGCGACTCGTTACCTTTTGACGGTCTACCAAGAATGGATCGATCCTTGAAGTCCGGAGAGGTCAGTCTGTTTAGATTGTAGCTTCTCACGTCCGCCTTTGACCCACTGAAGTAACGGCAGTCTGGTTGATGTTTCAAGAGTAAAAGTGTTCTTGGATGTGAACACTCATTGTGGTCGGAGCTTAGAAGCTCAGGTGAGTTAACAGCAGTCTTGCTATTAATTCGGCTGTTGAACTGGACCGTTGACGCTTGGTCCAAGTTCTCAGCTTCAAAGAGAAAGTCCATTCATGTCAACTTTCTTCCAGCAACTACTGAAGAGAAGTTAGATGTGAAGGTTTTAACTGAAACGTGACCCAGAAAACGTGTTATTTTCTGATTGGCCGGATGGCATCAGAAGTTGATGTGAGAATGACATCAACACGTTGAAAGGGGGTCAAAAGATTAGTTTGTCAGAAAGATAAAGTGTTAGTTTCAGATGTCAGCATTTTATGATAAAACTGATTCCTTTGCCTTAACACTTTAAGCAAAATACTGTTGGTTTGATTAAAACAACGTCATTAAGCATCACATATGGGACCTATGTTAATGATAATAGCAAAAACAGATATTATTCATCTGATTATTAATTAGGACAAAAACAAAAGTCTCTTCTGAGGAGATTGTCCTGAGCTCAAACTAAAATGAGATAAACAGTGTCACTGAATCTTCACTGTAGGTTTGAGAAGAGAAATCCTTCATGAATAACATTTTGAGAAAATGTCCAGTTTGAATTAAATAGTCCTTGACTATCAAACATTAAATGCACTAATGCTTATACAAATAACACAAATTATTCATTGATGAACTTTGAATTAACACAAATTAAAAGAAGTCTCTGGATGACTTAATTTGTAATGTTTGATTCAAAGTAAAAGTAATAAAAGTATTATTGTCCCTTCAGGAATAACTCCCAAAAAGTTCCTTACTGAGAACGATCAGAGACGTGCTTCAAACTCAAGGTTGTATCACTACATATATATATATATAATATAGGTGTGTGTGCTTATTTATATATATATATATATAGATGTGTGTTTATATATAATATAGGCGTGTGTGTTTATATATATATATATATATATAATATAGGTGTGTGTGTGTGCGTGGGTTTCTTTTATATATAATCTAGGTGTGTTTGTGTGTGTTTATTTATATATATATATAATCTAGGTGTGCGTGTGTGTGTGCGTTTATTTATATATATAATCTATGTGTGTGTGTGTTTAGTTATATATATATATATAATCTAGGTGTGTGTGTGTTTGTGTGTGTTCATAAATGAACCCTAATGTTTGTATACTGTACTTTTCTTTTCCTCCTTTCTGTTATATTTCTGCATAAGGTGAGTTCCAGGGATGGATGACGCTCCAGTTGGTCCAGGGATGGATGACGCTCCAGTTGGTCCAGGGATGGATGACGCTCCAGTTGGTCCAGGGATGGATGACACTCCAGTTGGCCCAGAAGTTTGTGTGCAGTTATGTACCACAGCAACAAATGAGTGAAAATATAATTTCTATAAATAAATCTGCGTTTGAAGTGCATTTGGTGTTGCTGTGTTTCACCTTCTTTATTTCAATAAGATACGTTGTTTAATGTCTAATGAGAAGTTCTACTGCAAATAAAAAAACTAGATGTGATTGTTTTTTTGGCAACTTACCAGTTTAGTTTTTTATTGACAAGTACAAAACTTAGAAACATGCACGTTGCTGTGGTTCCTCCTCCAGGAGGAGATTGATAAGAATAAAAGCTATAATTATAAATTTTAGGCTGATTGGTAACTCTAAATTGACCCTGGGTGTGAGTGAGACAGGTCCCTCTTGTAAATGAGTCCCCGTGGCTCAACGAGGCAAGCCTGTATAAATAAAGGTTGAATGAATGAATGAATAAACTAAAAACATTTGAAACTGAATACAATATGAGAACTGTGGGTGATTTGATGTCTTTTAATGAAAATGATTGGCTGCAGAATAAATACAAGAATAAATACCAGGTCAAATACACTCAACAAGAAATGATGGGCAGTTTCTGATTTTAAACAAACTGGAACAGATTCCTCATCATGTGGGACCACTGGACGACCACTGGACGACCACTGGACGACTGGCGCAAGCAGCAAACCCCTCCGGAATCCAAGACGATGGAACTCGGCCCTTCACTCGTCTGTACCTTAAAAAAAGAATAAAACTGTCATGTTTGCATCACAAAGTCTAAAATAAGACCAAGTTTGCTACTCAAAGTAGAAAGAATAAATACAGTTGCTCCTACATTTTTTACTCATTCACAAAGATATACTGTAATGTTCAATTTTATATTGATTTCAGTAATTTTATCTTAGATTTACTTTAATATTTTTGAATTATTGTGCCAGGTGCTTGTGTCATTACTTGTTCTTCTGCTCCTGCGTCTCAGAGTAAGTGTGTCTGTCAACTTCAGCGTGGGAGACCAGTCTGTGACTTGTGTGCAGGCCTTCCTGAAAAAATAAATATTTCAATAGAACAAATGTAGTAATAACCAAAAGATGAACTTGTGTTATGGAATATTTTCTGTACAAACAGCATCCCACTGCTTTATTCACATGAGAGTAACAGGGACCTACAATCAAAACAGTACTACAGTACAGTGTATGTGCAGTATGTATGTATATACTGTATATATAGTGTGCATACAGTATACACATACACACAGCATATGTATGTACTGCAAATGTATTACACACACATGTAGTTATATTATTTATCCACAGATTTGTTTAGTAAATACTTTAACAGATGCTAACGCTACATGCTAAGCTAACCACAGCTAGTAGACAATGCTAAATCATGAAGAAAAAAACAACAACAGCTCCAACACAGAGAAAATTATACTCTCACATTGTTCTGAAATTGTTTCACAAAATGATTTATGTAGAATATTTTGTTTACCGGAGAAAACGTGATCTGAACACGACGTCTTCGAGAGCAGATCCGAGCAGAGGAGGGGCAGCTGTCAGCTCCTCCGATGGAGATAAATCCTTCACGTTTACTTATTTTTGGGACTAAGTGAAAACTGCGCTTTGAACAAACGTCTACCCGACAGGAACACCCACTGACCCAACACGAAGTAACCATTGTAATTAATTAGAAATAAACAAAACAAAACAAAAAAAACATGATAAATACAGCCAGTAGACTGGGCTTTAACTGCTGCTCTCACTTCAGGCGGAAGTCGTTCCCATAATTCGCGCAAGGCATCATGGGGCGTAGGAATATTGTGGATAGCTTTATAATGTAGCTGTTTATTATGATATGATGTGCAGCCACGGAGCTCCAGGGGGAAGCTGAGAGCAGCTGCCCGGAATCAGAGCGCCCATCCTGGCATGAAAAAGAAAAACACACCGCTGAAGCCCCTGAGCTCGAATGTCCGGCGTAAAACTAACTTGACCGCGGTTTAATGTGACGCAGATGTGTTTATATAGCTCTACAAACATTGAACGTTGTTGTCTTGCAGTGTTGAGTGTAAAATATTTCCACACAATGGACACATACTTTGTTACGATGAAAAGTCGGCTAGCTGCTAGCTAAGATGCTATTCACCAGTGTTGTCAGATCTTGCGACAGAAACAAGCGTCCGGCTCCATGAAAACAATCCATAACCAATTGTGACCAGCTCTCCGCTCTTTGAAAACGATCCCAAAACAAGCCCAACAGAGTACTCAGTCAGCCCCTCACGCTGCAGCTGGCTGCAAACTATGACATGGATTTCCTGAATGTGAGGAGGGTCTTGTTACTCTGGGTTCATGAGACACAACTCCGTTCAGGAAATCCATTCCATAGCTTGAAGCCAACGTGCATCATGGGTTGGATCGATACGTAAACAAGGCTGGTATCGGTATGTGCCATGAGCATTGGTTCCGCTTCTGCTCGGAGGGCGGGCCAGAGGGAGGGCCAGGCTCCATGTTACACGGGCATTGGCCCGTGTCGGCCACACCCCAAAACCGCCACAGGGGCTGAACAACAGCATGTTTAAAATTGGCAGGGACTACTCCAGATAGCAAACTACTGTTAAAAAGCTTAAGAACCAAGTGATTAAGACAAGGGAAAACCTCTTTAAAAAAGTGTGGTTGAAGAGCATCACATGGAGAACCAGAAGGTTTAATCTGAGTGACCATGTCCTCTAAAAATGACACAGTCACCGGCTCAAACTGATTGAAAGCAGCAGAGCAGGGGACGCACACAGAGGGGTCAGAGTTTGGGCGCAAGATAGAAGCCCTTATAGAGGTAATCTTATCAATAAAAAACTACATAAAATTATTGCACAACTGAGTGGATGCATCAAAACCAGGTGTCTGTGGAGAGTTAAAGCTCCACTGACATCATCTTTGAACTTTGCATAAAATGGCACAAGATATATATTTTTTAACATTGAACTATGTTCGTTTTTGCAAAAACAATGTTAAATTAATGAAAATTCCTCTCAAAAAGAGTTTAAACTGCGCACCGTTTTCTGTCACGGTAATTCCGGATATTTCCGCATACGTCATCAGTCCAGATTCCTGCTCGAACGCGCATTGAAAAACAATGGCGGAGAATGTAGACGCATCAGACGAATTTAGCAATTTAAAAGTTGATATTTTAGCGAGTTGTCTTCAGTTCGTGAAGCAGAAGTTATTTCGAGTGATCAACAAGAAACAGCAGGTTTTTATTTTGTTTCTGCTGCCACTGTTTTTAGAGCTTTCACGTTAAGGAAGTGAGCAGGTGTCTGAGTTTTGCAGCTGCAATTTTTCGAGGGTGAAGGGATTATTCCACATCTAACTCGTTTACAGAGCACTGAAATGGTAATACGTTAATTAATTTATCTAATAATCATTCAACATTAATTTATAGTCTAACAACATGAGTCCTTTTTAAATTATCTGTTTTATTTAAGAAGTTTATTCAAACATACGTTCTGAAAAACACCATTCATATTTCCACTGTTGTACTTTGCATGTTTACATGCACTGAATGTTATATATATAATATATATATATATATACATATATATAATATATATATAATATATATATATATATATATATATATATATACATATATATATATAAACAGTAGTTTATACGTCCATCATTACATTTAAAAGCAAATTTCTATCAAATACTGTCAAAATAACATATATTGTTATCATAGCTGGATCATCAGGGTGTGTTCCTTTTGTGATCAGGCAGTCATATATTCACATGTATGTAAATGTATTATATATATATAACAAAGCCCCGTTTTTCTGTTTAAGGTGCTGGATGATGTGATCAAAACTCCCTACACGTCACCTTGTTCAACTCTTCTTGCCCATGGAGAACAAAAGCATCGCAGGAATGCAGATGGAACCCTGCTGTTAAAGTGAAAACAAGCTAAACAAACTATGACAATAAACATTTTGTGATGCATCTTTTCAGTGTGTCTGTTTTAAGGCTACAAACTAAAGGCCCAGGCAGAGCTCTGCGTACGGCCTGTACACCGCTCTACGCGTGCGTTCTGTGCGCACGCGTTCACAGGCACAGCTCTGCGTTCGTTCTTGCGTTAAATGCTCGCGTTTTCGCTCCAAATTCTTGTCGTAATTTGAGCAGCTGCGCGCAGAGCGTTTACCTGCGGGACAAACTGAGGTCGCTGATTGGTCATTTGCTGACACGCCTACTGAATTTATTCACAGGTCGGGTGGGGAAAAAAGAAAAAGGCACGAGCTGTCAGGCTGCAGCCGCTGCGGTGTTCTAAAACTTTATATGTTAATAAAAAGTTCTAAAAAATAAAAACTGGGAGCGCTGTTCCTGCAGCCCACAGCCCATCAGGAAATATTTAGAAACTCCTGCAGCCACGTAGGACATGAGTTTATTTGCTTGTGACAAATTCATTCATTTCTCATCATTTCAGTCATGGAGCAACGGAGGAGGAAGCGATGCGATCACTTGACTTTTGGCAAAAAAACAAAAGAAAAGCCCAGATCAGGGATGAAGAAGGGGAATTTAATACATTTGTGTCTCATACAAAACAGTCTGGTGCCGGGCAGTTTATTGTGAGACAACGCGCTTCGCGTACGCGGTCGTAAAATTTGAGCTTTACGCGTTCGTGCCCTGCGGGGCTATGCTTGTGCCTCTGCGTACGTACGACGTACAGCGGCGTACTGCCTTACGCAGAGCTTTGCCGGGGCCTTAAAGGTTCAGTCTGCAGTTTCTGTAGAAAGCTCTGTTTTTATTGGCTGATTCAAATTCAAGCTCTGTTTTTATTGGCTGGTTACAAACTCTGTTTTTATTGGCTGGTTAATGGCGGGTCACTTTTTCTTTTTAGAAATGCCTATTTACCACCTGGAGAAGCAAGGGTGCTATAAAGTCAGTGACTTTATAGCACAAGGTTTTTCTGAGCTTAACCGGTTCAAATGGTCAAATCTGCTGGATTAAAAAAATATTTCGCCATTTGCCCTGATCAAAATGGCGGTTAGCGTGTTAGCATTAGCGTCCGCTAGCATTGGTAATACATAAGTGCTTTTGAAATTGTAAAGGATTTTAGGGGGGGTCGGTATTAAGCTGACCTCTTTATCCTTAATTAATTACTTATTCAGATTGAATAGTAATTTCACGGATTCTTTTCTTTTTCAGTTTACCCAATATTTCTGTGATCTTTATGATGGATAAGTAAAACAGAAGCCATAGAGTGACAATGGAAACGTTAACTTAGTTTGGTATGTCAAAGACACTACCATTTATTTAAAATAAATCAACTAAATTAACACCATTACACTTGATTGACATGATTTCACTTTCTTGCAATTTAACACGTCAGCACATTTAAATTGTAACACAACAGACATAAATACAGGTTGTCAATATACTTAGTCTGTGGCTCTTTAGCTTAAATATAGTTACCAGATAGATTGAGAGGGATAAGGAAATAGGAGGAGAGATGGAGAGATGGTTTAAAGGAAATTGTCTTGAGCATGTTACCAGAAGTGACACTTCCCATCAGATTTCTGCTGAAATCCAGGTACGTTGGTAAACGCTGACTCATTACCTTACGACGACCAGTCTGATAAAGAGATGGCACCAGCCTTTCAGATGCACAGAGTCCTTCAGGCCCAGTACGTCCGAACTGGTTGTTTACTTTCAACGTCTTCTGGGTTCCGCTTGGATCATCAGAAAATGTGTCAGTTCCTGGTTGACTTCAAGATAACTTATTCCAGAAAGGAATTTAATTCAAAGTTCTGAGCTTGTACGCTCGGTTCAAAGTGGACTAATAACGAGCATGTTATTAGTCTATAACTGACTGACGTGTCCTTACCGTGTGACTGACATTCATCCAGCTCTTTGGGATGACATGTCTTGAAGTTCCCAGCAAAAACTTAACGTTTCAGCAAAAGCTTAGAACCTTAGTAGAAGATCTGAGATGAGAGAGACTTGTCTCTTTCCCATTGGTCCAAAAGAACCAGTCGAGCAGTTCACTTGTTATCACGATTCAAGGTGAAATTCAGAGCAGTGTGAAAATGTTTAGGAAAAACAGAGAGTACTGGAGTCATTCTCATGAAAACAACGGATTAACTGTCTTCTTCATTTTTAAACAAAATGGCCGGGTCTCTCTGACCCGAGTCTTCAACTTTCACACAGCAGTGGACACAGTTTAACTTTACAGAATAACACAGCTTAAAAGCACACATCATTAAAATGACAAAATGTTATTCTTTTGATTACATTAGAATAAAATTAAAGAAGCCAATAGTCTTTTTTGGTGACTATGTTCTCAGATTACAACTAATGGAATAATTTGTAGTAAATGTCTTGTTTTACTGAGAGGTCAGTAAAGGTCATCTCTGGAACAGTTCAAAAATACAAAGGTGTATCAGAACGGGCACGGTCATGCCCACTACATCTCCCCACTTTTGGAAGTCATCGCCAATCCTTGGGGATGAGGTCCAACACGAAAGGATACCTTGAATTGTTTCTGATCTTGAAGTAATCCAGTAAGTGGAAGAAGAAAAATCAAAAATTATAATCCCATAAAGTTTTTGGAAATTCCGTACTGTTCGTAGGTAATCCCATTGCGGTAGGCTTTTAATCCTTTGGAAAACAAAGTCTTATAATCCACAGCGGTAAATCCACAGCAGTAATTCCACCACGTTTAGTTTTGTTGATTGATCAGCAACAATCCCTATTGTCCCTATTGAGTTTGTTGATTCCTATAAATATCTGGCTATCCTGATCGATTCACATCTCTCTTTTAAACTCCACGTGGAAAACCTAGTGAAGAAACTGAAAGTTAAACTGGGTTTCTTTTTCAGAAATAAATCATGTCTAACACTGAATGTTAGGAAACGCCTTGTATCTGTGACTTTCCTTCCCTCCATTGATTACGGTGACATTCTCTACATGAATGCTCCTACAAGCACCCTGCGGATGTTGGATGTTGTCTATCATGGTGCACTAAGATTCATAACTGGCTGTGATTATCGTACCCACCACTGCACCCTGTATTCACTGGTTAACTGGACATCATTAACCTCACGCAGACTCTTCCACTGGTACATTTTCATCTTTAAATCACTTCTTGGTCTGCTGCCCTCATACATCTCCTCCTACATGTCTTTGCGTGAGTGCAGCTACAGTGTGCGCTCTCAGGACATGATTACCTGCAGTGTTCCGTCAGTGAGGACTGAACTTGGAAAAAGGGCCTTCTCCTACTCCGCTCCTGCTTCATGGAATATCTTACAAAAAGATCTGAAGCTCTCGACCTTGACTTCTCTAAATGGTTTTCAGAATCTGTTGGAATCCTGGCAAAAACCTCCAGATGCAGGAAAAGAGCCACCTGCATCATGAAAGACCTCACTCATCCAGCACACTCACTCTTTGCCCCACTCCCCTCAGGACGGAGGTTGAGGAGCATCAAGTGTAGAACCACTAGACTGAGGAACAGCTTCTACCCTGAGGCTGTTAGACTCATGAATAAATAAAAATAAAATAAAAAATAAACACTGCAAAATATCACATCATGCTGATGCTGATCTGTTTTCTTGTTGCTGTGTTCATCTGTGTTCATCTGTGACCATCTGCTCATACAAACTCATGTTCGTGCTGCTGTTTATTCCCACTATATTAGGCTTAGTGTATTACTAGTTGATGTTTTTCTTAGTTAATTCTAGATGTTATTACTGTTTTTCTCTTGCATTTGTTGTTGGATGTAACTGGGACCCCGTGTACATAATCTCGTTTTCATCACATGTACCACATGTGGTGCAAATGACAATAAAGACTCTCTGACTCTCTCTCTCTGACTCTGACTCTGAAAAACCAATGCAGATTTGTTCCTGTCTTTGATTTTACACGTCTACCTTATAATGTTTTGCTAGTGTAAGGATATTATACCCTGGTCAGTTTTACTGACGGTACAATATTCTAAATGAAAGATTTGAGTAGATCTTATCTGACACAAACTATCATCAATTTAATTAAACGAGTTCTCTCTTTTCAGGATTTAACCAATAAATTGTGACCAGACA
Source organism: Garcialebias charrua (assembly GCA_038048925.1). Lineage (NCBI taxonomy): Eukaryota > Metazoa > Chordata > Actinopteri > Cyprinodontiformes > Rivulidae > Garcialebias > Garcialebias charrua. The sequence goes on from JBBPBX010025838.1 coordinate 27,653, forward strand.
AAATGTAATTCACAGGAAACGTTAAACTTATGTTGGAACAGCAGGACTGCACCATTTATTTAACATAATCAATAAATTACATCAACACGCATAAGGATTGGCTCTGATTAAACTTCATATAACTTAACTGTAGATAGATTCAAACTTAGGACAACAGAACAGCAAAAGAATGACATTTTTTACTTATTCTGCAGGCAGGTTTAACTTAGTTGCTGGCAAATAGTTTAAGGAGAAAAGTTTAAATTGAGGAGGAAGAGAGGAGGAAGGAAGTTTTCATGACTCAGGGAAGGGATGAGATTCAACCAGAATGACACTTTCATGCGACTCTTCGGCTAAACCACAGGTACACTGGTAACATTGACGACTTTTTACCTGGCCAGACGGTCAGTCAAGAACGGAACTTCCTTGATGTCCGAGAGAGAGGTAGTGGCCCAGAGGTTACCGTTCAGCGTCTCCTGCGTCCGCTCTGAATGGCAGAAAAGCGGCAGGTCCTGGTTGGTTTTTCAGAGTAAAAGTGTTCTTAGATGGGAACACTTCTTGGAGTGGAGCTTATTGCTCTGGAACGGACTCATAGCCAGCAGTGCTATGAACCCCAACTGACTGACGTGTCATTAGCTTTTAGACCGACGTCAAAAACAGTTCTTAGACGAAGACTCGCATCCTAGTCTCGTCCGCAGACTCAAGGAAAACAGGAAGTCAGAGCTCTTTTAAGGCTAACTTGACCTAGAAAGACGTAGCTCTTTCTGATTCAGTCTGTTAAGCCAGGAGCCACTGAGAGGAGGCATAAGTTAGATTAAAAATGTCAAAGGATAAGAAAGTTAGTTTAAGACGCCAGTCTCATGATACAGCAGATTTAGAACTTTCTTAACTCATTACCAACACTGTTGTATGAATAAACAAACGTCATCAGAGCATAACATATGGGACCTATTAATGATAATAGCTTGATTATTAAATAGGACAAAAACAAAAGTCTTTGGGTGTCTAGATTGTCCTGAGCTCAAGCTAAAATGAATGAGATAAAGTGTTCCTTTTATCTTCACATGCAAGTTCGAGAGGAGAGGAGAAATCCTCCATGTACAACATTTTGAATTAAGCAGAGTATTTGATTTATCTGACATTAAAATGTACTAATGCTTATACAAATAACACAAGTTATTCATTGATGACATTTGAATTAACACAAATTAAAAGAAGTCTCTGGATGACTTAATTTATGATGTTTGATTCAAATTAAAATAATAAAAGTATTATTGTCCCTTCAGGAATAACTCCCAAAAAGTTCGGTCAGAGAAGTGCTTCAAACTCAAGGTTGTATCACTACAGTCCCCCCTTTGGGAACTCATCGCCTGTCCACGGGGATGAGGTCCAACATGAAAGGATACCACCAAATGTCTCTGATCTTGATGTAATCCAGCAAGTGAAGAAAAAAAAAAATCAAAAATAATAATCCCATAAAGTTTTTGGAAATCCCATACTGTTCGTAGGTAATCCCTTAGCGGAAAGCTTTTAATCCTTTGGAAAACAAAGTCTCATAATCCACAGCGGTAATTCCACCACGATTAGTTGTTTTGATAGATCAGCACCAATCGTTTTTATAATCAGCATGTAGAGGGGATCCCTCGATTGAAGCAGAGGAGGCGACCCTTGGATGAAGGTTGAAGACCATCGTTGGAGTAGCCGGTCCCCACATCGAAGGGTGAAGGCTGGTTGGTTTCCAGTCCGTGCCACTCTGGTTCTATGTGTCATGCAGTTACGTGGTTTAAGGTGGGCTTATGATTGGGATTTTACATTAAGCCTTACCTATATGCACCTGGTATGTAAGCTATCATGGTTTAGATCAGCTACAACTACCAATTAAGGGGTGGATCATGCATCAAAAGTTAACCATAGGGATCTACGTCTATAGAAGATTCAGGAGGGCTTCTGTAACGAAGGCCTCTTCTTCCAAACTATTCCTCCATTCATAATTTAGTTTTAGTTAAACTAACATAGAAAAGAAAATATAGTATGATCTAAATGTCTGTTGTCCTTTTAGACGAACGACGCAAGATTTGGTATTCCCTATAAATTTTGAAGTCTATGGCGAGACTCATCAAAAATGAATAGGTAATCTAGAATGGAAACGATCGAATCGGTCCTAATTAAAAATTACGAGACCAGTGTAGTTTATGGTACCTAAAGTAGCTTTAAACTACATTGGTTCTTCAATGACTGAGGTCTAACAAAATGAAACTGCATGTTGGCATAGTTAAATCTAATTAAATCATCAACTATCATTAATGCAAAACCTCTTCTAGCTGGGAGTGTCCAGAAAACAAATACCAAACTCCAACAACAACAAGAGTAGTAACTAAGCAACTAGAAACGATATTTCACTGCTTTGATCCGCTCTGGTTGTCAAGCTTCCAAACGGCCGTTCCGTCCAGGTTGTCGGTCTCTTGGGTTAAGTTTCTCGCTCCTCAAAATATCCACTTGGGTCGCGTAACTCTGAAGGCGGGCTTCCAGAGACCGGACGTGCAAGAGTAGGAACACGAACGCACCGCACATTACCAAGAATAGGAACGTAGTCAGGGCTAGGTTTAATGTGTCAGCTCGCCAATGTGCATGTTTGCCCCTTGGGGGACATTGATCCACATTGTTTTGTCCGGTAAAGTCAAAAGTTTGTTAGCTGCGGGATGACCGTAGGTCATCAACGCGGTCTTTTGGGGAGTGTTAACTAACCAATGTGATCCAATTCTTTCTGCCTTAGCGGTCGTGACTTGGCGTCGTGGGGTTATGGTCGTCGAGCATTTCGAGTTATCTGGAATGGGTGTAACTCCGCAAATGCCTGTGGCTTTATTCAAAATGAAAGGCTTACTTGAACACAGGTAATGTATATCGTGGGTGAGAGTACACATCTGGAGGTTTGGAGCGAAGTAAATCGTGGGGTTGTCGTCATGGTAAGCCACCACCTTTGGGGTGTTGATTTTGACGTGGTTTTCACCGTGCCAATTTCCGACATTGACAACATCCTTGAGTCTGTAGATACCGTCAGAAGGGATTATCGGTAGATTGATAATGAACGCAAATTCACACGCTTTGTGGTTGACATGAATCGGGATCGCGCTACCGAGAGTGTAAGCCAGGTGAGCCTGGAGTGGTCTTACTTGTTCGTTTGTAGCAGAGTAAAGGATGTCTTTCACCATCTGTAGGGAAACGAGATAGGGTGGAATCCTGCCAGTAGCTAGTGTATCAACCGACGAGCTTATATCTCTAAGCGTATCAGAAAGGATCTTATCTATCAGGTGGGCGATGGCGTAGTCCAATTCTACCTTAAGTTTTAGGTCGTTAACCGTTTTTGCAAGGACTTTTATTTCTTGGGTGTGAGTGTTCAACACTAAGACAGTATCTTTAAGAGTTTTGGTCACCTGAGTGAACTCTGCCTGTTGCCGATTCATCTGTGTATAAATCTTTGGGAACTCGTTTTGTATTTCATTAACCTGTTGTTTTAAGGTTGTTATGCTGACAGTGTTGACTGCGGACAAACCTAAACTGAGAAGGGATCCAAGAGGAGATGCTGCGAGAAGTAGCCATCCAATGCTACGCTTCTCTCTGATACTTGTTCCACTCAGTTCCTGTTGTGTGATAGTGAACTTATGTAGTTGCTTTAACATGTGTTGGATTTGTCCTCTTGCATTCTCGATTGGTAAAGTATACCATGTTTTGTTGGACCAATCGTCATTGATGTCCATGTGTTGTTTGATCACAGTCTGGGGGTCAAAACGAACGAAAACCTTCTGGGTGTACAGATGACAGTCTGTGATGAGTAGTCCAGGTTGATCCCTAAGACTGATTCCGGAGGTGGGTCCAAGGGTCACAACCTCGAGTTGTCCGCCTTGGAGGAATCCCAAGAGGACGAAGATTAATAGGAACATTTTCATCGTGGTCCTAGAAAAACACAAAAAAAATAGAACTTAGCTTTCTAACAACTGTTGGCTTAAATCCTATGGATTTACCACTGACGTTAGTGTTAAATTTCGTTGTGATTATTTCACTTAGTGTTCTAAGAACTGGTTGGATCAGCTTCTTTTCACAACCGATATCGTTAAAACTATTTAGTTTATTTACTATCTTGTGTTTGGACGACCTTATTTTCCCATGTGGTCGGTGAGTTTGCGAGATCTTTGTCGTTTGTGGAGTCATTGAATGCCTTATAAGGTTTGATCTGATTTCGATGTACCCATTTAACACTCGGCTCTTTGCGACCTTTGCTTATTTTGATTCCGTAGACAATTGATGACACTTTGTCTGTTATCAAATGAGGTCCAGTCCACCTGGGCACTAGTTTGCGGGCGAGAGTTCCGGTCCCGGACTCTCCTTTCCCGGTTGTGGGAGCGAACGTATAGTACCAGACCCTGTCTCCCACTTGGAGTTCATCGTGAGAGGCCTTCTGGTCATAGTACGCCTTACGTCCATCAGCAGATTTTTCCAGGTTTTTCTGGGCGAAAGCAAAAGTGTTTCTGAGGTGTACATTCAAGTCTTTCATGTATTGTTGTGTGGTGTAGGCTGTTGCCATGGCGGCGTCGCCTGGTTGGTACAACAGGTGTAGAGGGAGAGTCATTTGTCGACCGGTCATCATCTCGAAGGGAGAGATGCCAGTTGATGTGTGTGGAGTGGCCCTAATGGCCATGAGGACCAGAGGGAGTTTCACGTCCCAGTCCTTGTGGTTTGCGGCTACGTATTTTTTCAAAATACTCACCACAGTTCTGTTTGCCCTCTCTACTTGTCCTGAAGCTTGTGGGTGGTAGCCAACATGGAAATTGGCTTTGACGCCTAGCGTCTTCCACATTTCTTTCATCACTTCACCTGTGAAGTGTGTACCTTGGTCTGAGTTCACCCTAAGGGGAAGTCCAAACCTTGAAAATACATGATTCATTAGCAAAATAGCAGTTGTTTGTGCTGTGTCGTTAGCAGCTGGTAGGCATTCTACCCATTTGGTGAACGCGCAGGTTACCGTGAGGAAATACTTGTTTCCTCTAGAACTCTTAGTGAGTGGTCCAACCCAGTCAAACTGGATGTCAGACCATGGAAATGCAATGCCTCTGCTTTGTAGTGGTGCTCTGTGGAGTGGTCTGGTTGGCTGAAACTGGCCGCAGACCAGACACCCTTCAACGTAATCTTTGACATCCTTTTTCATACCAGGCCAATAGGCAATTTGTTTCAATGCCTTCAGCGTGGCGTTATCCCCTTTGTGTCCTGCGGACGGGAGATCATGGGCATGAACTAACATCACCCCCCTGTGGACATGGGGAACCACGAACACTGGTGAGGACGTTGGTCCATGAGCAAAAGTAAGGATGCCCTTGATTAGTTTCAGCTGTTTGCGCAGATGATAGAGGACTTTAAGGTCTGGATCAGAATCCAGCTCGTCCTTGGACGGAGTATTGTTGTCAGGGTCAGTCAGGTACGTTATCATGTAATTGATAGCAGGGTCCAACCTCTGCAGTTGGATGATGTCTGGGTCAGTCAGTGCGGGTCGTACAGAGACTGTGTTATCAGCAGGTCTGGCTGCAGCTTGTGCACGTGTGACCGCCATTACCTCAACTGTAGGTCGTGTTGACTGAGTTTTAATTAACCAGGAGGGGTCGAAGGACCATAGAGAACCTTCGTCGGCTCCTGCCTTGGCTAAGGAATCTGCAATGTCATTGTAGTACTTGTCGTCACCTGGGACTTTTGAATGACCTGGAACCTTCTTCCAGTAGATCTGTAAGTCATGTGATGTCACCAAGTGATCACATGCTATGAAAAGCTCTTTGTGTTTGACCACCTTTCTGTCACTTGTGAGAAAACCGTTCTGTTTCCAGTGAGCAAGATGGCATGTGAAACTTAAACGAGCGTAGTTAGAGTCGGTGCAGATGACAAACGTCTTTACGGAACGTTCTACTACCAACTGGAGAGCTATTAGGATCACAGCAATCTCAGCGTACTGAGAAGTCTGGGGGCCTAAATTGTAGCTGAAAGTGACCTGTTCTTGGTCTTTGAGGAAAACCCCACCAACACCTGCTTTGCAGATATTGTCAGGTCGGAATGAAGATCCATCCACGTACAATGTTGTCATACCTTCACAGATATTGCCATCAAAGAAGTGGTGATTTGGGTCCTCAGCTACTAATGGCTTGTCCTCAGATGGCGGTTGGGTAGCTGGTACATCTTGTGTACATTTTTGGCAGATTGCCAAGTCAGTACCCAAATGTGACTTCTTGTTTTGACCATAGCGGATGTCTAGGTCAAAACTTTGAAGTGCCATGAGCCACGTGGCTACACGTGAGTTCGTCACCACACCATCTCTGATGCGTTCACTGTTAAGAAAAGTCACTGGCTGGTGTTGTGTTTCGACAATTATTTTTTGTCCACCAATGTAGCTGGAGAAATGTTTTACTGCCCACACCGTGGTCAGTAAAGCTTTCTCACAGTCTGAAAATCTCAACTCGGGGCCTGCCATCGTCTTGCTGGCATAGGCTACCACACGTTTGTCTCTGTCGTGTAGTTGGTACAGACCTGCACTTATGCAATGGGCCGAGAAGCCCACTTCCAAGTAAAACTCTTTGTTGTAGTCTGGGTAGACTAAACATGGGGCTGACTTGATCCTGTTTATAAGAGCGTCCATTGCCTGCTGTTGTCTGTCAGTCCAGACAAATGGAACGTCTTTCCTTAGGAGTTCAGTCAGTGGTTTTGCGAGGTCTGCATAGTTCTCAATGAATTGGTTCGAGTAATTACACACGCCAAGAAAACTTTGTAGTTCTTTGAGATTGGTGGGGACTTTGAGATTGTCGAGGCCTTGGGTGCGAGTCAGCTGTGGTTGCACTCCGTCTGGACCTACAAGTAGGCCAACGTAGTCCACCTTGGTTCTGCACCACTGGCATTTTGACAGTGATATCTTAGCACCAGCAGTTGTTAGTTGATTCAAAACGTGGTCGATCTCAGCCAAATGTGATTCCAATGTTGGCTGCCTCAAAAGGACATCGTCCACGTAAATCAGCGTCCCACGATGGTGGGCGTCTGGACATGCTTTGTTTAAGAAGATGTTGAACTCTGCAGGAGAGTTAGCGTAGCCAAAGGGACACCTGTTAAAGGTGTATTGTCGGCCACCAAAAGTGAAAGCTAGTTTGTATTGATCCTCGGTGCGCACAGGGATGGTCCAAAAACCAGAGGCGACGTCGAGGGTTGAAAAGTACTTACCATTGGTGACCTTGGGCAGTTCCTGTTGGAGCTGGGTCATAGGCCACCTGGATAAGGGAACTTGTTTGTTTAGCTTTCTGTAGTCTATAGTGAGTCTCCACTTACCATTTGGTTTTAACACCGGCCATAAAGGCGCAGAGTAAGTGCTATTACAGTATCGGATGATACCTTTTTCTAACAGGTCATCGATGATCTCTCTGATAGGTTCATGTGCTGCCAGAGGAATTTTGTACTGTCTGACGAATGCAGGTGGAGCATCGGGCGGGGTTGGGATACTCACTGTGTGGAGCGTGGTCAACCCACAATCCATCGAGTCAGTTGAGAATGATTTCTCATACTTTAAAAGAACTTTGCGAAGTTTGTCCCTTTCTTCATCAGTTTTCAGGGCGTCGGCTTGAGCGACCACCTGTTCAATCTGTGAAGCAATTGAGAGGGGTTCTTGTTCTTTGGGGAGCTCCATTGAGTCCCTTTCAGTGTCGTGAAACCTGTCTACAGGTAGGGCACTGTAAGTTTGAGGACCTAGACTGTCTCCTTGGTTGAAACCGAACCGGTTGACTGTGTCATGGTCGGAATCATTGGGGGAGAAGAGAGCTATGGCCCGTGTTGGTTTTGTGAACAAGACTTTCCCCGTGTGTTGACTTGGAATCAAGTTTCCTGGGAGTCTCCCCAGAAATGGAATGCTTAGTTCACAATCATGAAAATCAGTGGAGATCAACCATCCAAGCTGTGTGTTTTTTGGGATCAGTACCTCTTCTGTGCCTGTGTTGCATACAGCAACAGACGAGGTCCTGTTGTCTAGGGTCACATGGCATGTAACCTCCATGGACAGCCCTAAGTTGAAAAACATAGGAGATGGTTGAAAGTATGCCTGTTTTTGGCTTATAGCCTGTCCTTTCACAATGTGAATTGACACCAGGTTGTTCACAACCTGCGGTGGTACTGCTGTGTTATGGCTATTGGAAACCTGGCAGACCTCAGGGATGGCCTGTCCCGCTTTAAGGTTCTCTGTGGTTAGCACAGGAGAATCCTTTGTGGCTGCGTTTAGTGACCACAGTACATTGTTGTTGGTGTCCACTCGGACACCTAATCTTACCAAAATGTCAGAGCCTATGTAGGTTGCATGTGGTAAGTTCGGGACCACGAGGAACGGGTGGGCCAGTTCTCGTTGGTTCCAATTCAGTTTCAGGTAAACAACTCCTCTTGCGGTCATTACCTTCCTACTGTCGGGATCTAATGGAAAACAGAAAGTTTGTCTGATCCGTTTTAGATCCACATGCTTTTGAACCAAGGTTTCATAGAAAGCTCGGCTGATCGCCGACCTCTCTGACCATGGGGACAGTACAGCATCTGCAGTGTGGGATCCGTGGATTTCCACACCTTTCACTACCCGTGGTAGGTAGTATTCAGTGAGTGCTGAATGTTTCAGCTCGCAGAGGAGGCTCTCTTGTTGGTCCTGAGTTGGGTCCAACTGTTTGGTCTCTGCTGTCTCACTTGTATTTGGAGGTTCACTTACCGGGCACATGCTCTTGAATGAGGAGTCCCTTGTGCCTTCCGCGGTACCTGCTGTTAGACAGCCAGTGTCACCTTGTGGAGGCATATCTATTGGCAGTGGGTTGTTCACAGTGGCCCACATTGTATGATCACCATAATTTATAATCGCGTTAAAACGATTTATAAAATCTTGGCCAACCAAAAATGGGATTGAGTCAACTGTAGACACATGTCATGTACCGGGTGGTATATTGTCGTTTTGCCAATCTGCATGTGAACCATAGCTATAGCGGTCAGGGTTGTTCTCGTCTCTGCGAGACCCTGTAGATCTATAGCACATTCTGTGAGGGGTATTTTTCTGTCAACACTGTTAGCGGCTGTCTTTAGCTCCTCGAACAGTCTGGGTGACATAATGGTTATGTCAGCTCCGCCGTCCAGGAGGGCCTCATGTGTGAGGACCCCTTCTAACGTGATTGACAGGTACGCTTTCTTAGCGGGCCCCTTTCTGATAATGTTACATAGGAACCTTTTAATAATAATAATAATAATAAGGAATTCAATTTATAACGCACTTTTCATTAATGAAAATCTCAAAGTGCTACAAGGAGCAACAGAATTAAATGTCAATAAAACAAACAATAAAACAATTAAAATCAATAACAATATCAGCTAAGATCAAAAAGTTTTAGGTTTCATCCGACGTTTTTTACGTCTACCATTGTCTGTGACAATGTCATTTATCTGTACTGGTAGTGCAGTCACACATGTGTCTGAGTGTTCAGTTTGTGACGAGTCATTGTCTTTGGTGAGTGAGGTTTCCCCCCTTTTTTCTGTTGAGGGACTCTCAGGCTCTGTAACAATGATGTCATGGTTACCGTCAATGTCCTGTTGACTGTCTTTTTCCGGATTGCCAGTATCATGTTGACTGTCAGGAATTGTGGCAATGTTATATGTGTGCTCTGAGTTACTATCAATGATAGTGCTACACATTGCTCCAGGTTTGTTATCTTTGTTTGTATTATTCAAATTTTCTAACAACCGACGTATCTTCTCTGTCTCTTCTGAGCTCAGAGGTTTAGGACCTTTTTTCTGGGGCTTATGTGATTTCTTACCCATCTCGGACTGTTCCGTTCGAGGTGCAGGGGGACCCGGTCCTTTGTTCGGGGGTTCCCGTTGGGATCCTTTGTTGTATGAGTTTACTAGGTGCTCATACTTCCTAAACTTAGGACGCGCACCCCCCCTTTGATATTGGGGTTCACCCTCCTGGTTCGATCTGAACCACTTAGGGTCTTTATTCGGGCGGAAGCCTCCGTTTCGTGGTCTGGTCTGAAAGTTTTGTTTTGACTCACTCGTTGCAGAAGGAGGAGCTGACGCTCGCACTCCTTCTAGTTCCAGTGATCGGCCTTTGCCCATTTCGCCTGGAAATGCCTCTAAGGGAGTCTTATTCTTTTTGTACGCCTCAAAAACTCGTATGACACACTCTTTTAATTCCGTTATGGTTTTATGTTCGTAGTTGGTGACGATGTCAACTGACGTACTTATCTGAGGGTGTAAGTTTTCGATGAAGAGAAATTTAAAATCATTTTCCTCTTCCATCCCAGGTTCGTTCCTAGTACCAAAATACGCCTCAAAGAGTCTTTCATAATAAATTTGTGGATGTTCGTTATGTCCGTGCTTGATCTTCATCGCGGCTGGGTAACCAACGCGTCCCACACGAGGAATGTATTCCGATATTAGAACTTTGCAAAAAAGATCGTAATCTTTCAAAATGGCATCTGGCTGACGTTCAATAAAGGATTGAACCTTCAGGCTTGAGGTGAGCTTGACCAAAGCGACTCTATCGTCAACTGTAACATTTGAAAAACGTTCCAGTTTCAACCCGAGATTCTTTAGATAGGCCTTGGTTTCATTCGAACCCAACGATCCAGGCTCGAAGGGTCGGATGTATTTAGACAGCTTATGGAGTTGATCCATTGTGAGAGGGGGTTGAAAATTTCTGTCAAATCCATTTACCAGCGCATATGGTACACCTGTCGAGAAGGGGTACACAGGTACCTGCCATTGGGGAGGTACCATAAATTGTGGTAGGGGTGGATTTGAAGGTGGTGGTGGGGGTGGATTTGAAGGGTGAGGGTTTTGGGGTGCGGGAGGGGGAATGAAGGGGTGAGGGTCTTGGGGTGCGGGAGGGGGTGTGAAAGGGTTTG